>VDFB02021410.1:0-35742 GCA_007258455.2 Sequoia sempervirens | reverse complement strand
ATTCCTACAGTCTAAAAAAAACAATGCTTATGGGTAGAGACCAACCAATCTTAGAATTCATCCGATAACAAAAAGCGGTCCAAAAACCTCAACTTTGGATTATCCACAATAAAGAATTTAATTAGAGAACATCATCAAAAGTAACAACATCAACGTAGTCTACAAGGGCATTCTTAACAATGATAGAATAATGGCTATGGAAGTCTTGAAGATTGAAATCTTGAAAATTGAAGACTCGAGAGAAATATACTATTTTTTCAACATAAAGTTGAATCAAACACATCAATTTTTAAGATTTCTAAGGTGCTTGGGATAGCAATCAAGCTACTTCTTTAAACTTCCAATCCATAACCACCCCCACCCCCCAATAGATAGTTGTTTGCACACATTAATTTGCGATTTTTGGATTCTAGTTAAGGAGATAATTGGTAAAATATTAATTGTCTAGGCTTCATATCATTGAAGAGTTATTATATTTTTATTTACTTCACATTGACGTAATGATGAATGTTACCTTTTGCATTAAAAAGGGTAATTAAACTGAGAGACATTCTATAGTAGAATCACGAAGCCTCATGTATAAGCCTATTAATTTATACATATATATTTTTAAATTAAATGGTTGGCATATAGTTTTAAAAATGTTAACTATAAGATAACTCTTAAATAAATAAAAAACAAATTAATTTTAAGGTAAATAAAATAATTCATATGTAGACTATTGCTAAAATTTCTAGATTAGATTGTGTCTGAATTTTTTGCATCAATGTTTCGAATCACACTCCATGATTCATCATCAGGATAAGAGAGCACAAGGATAAAATGAATAGCTGCAGACCAAGGTAGGAATAAAAAGGAAGAGAGAAGGGGAGTTTGGGGGGTTAAGGCACAAAATTCAAGGAGGCAAGAAGGACCAATGAGAAAAATAAGAGACCAAATTTTATAATTATGAATATATTTGCAAGAATAAAAATAAATAAAGTGGAAAAATAAATATAATTATTATAAACAAATATATATATATATATATATATCAAACAAATACATACAAATAAACAATGAAACGAAAGTTAAACCAAAAATAAACTAATACCAAATAATTAAATGGACATGAATACAATACATAAAAAAGAGAAATGCCAATACAAAATAAACAAATAAATAAAACAAACAAAATAAACAATAAGGAATAAAAACAATTACAAATAAGCATATAACTAAAATGTATGTTTATACATACAAAATAAGATATATGCATATATCTATATGTGTCTAAAACACAACTAAAAACATATAAAGCAAAAATAGAAATAAAAACAAACAAACAATTACCAAACAATTAAATCAATGCACTAAACCAAATTAGGAAGAGAAAGGACAAAAATTATGATAAAAGAAAGAGCATGCACATGTAACCATACAGGCATACATGCAACAGTTAAATGCAAATATGCGTACATAAATGAAACACATGCAAACAATAAACAAATGAAGTAGAAATGAAATCAAGCCAAAAGTGCATATGACCAGTGCAAAGAAATAAAAGAACAAATAAAACAAAGACAAATAAATCAAAACAAATGCAAACAAAACAAGTAACCAAACAGACAAAACCAAGCCATAAAATCAAGGCTTATAAAATAGATGAACAAAGGAAATAAAATGTGGGGATATATGTGTATGTAAGAAATGCATATATAACCATACTACATATAAATAATATAAAATGTATATAATAGGCAATGTAAGGCTTAGACAATCCAGTTAAGCATTATTAAACGATTAAACAATTAAACAATATTTTTTGTAATCTCATTTTTTAGTTATATGCTTATTTCTAATTGTTTTGTCTTTATTGTTTAGAGTTTGTTTGTTTTGTTTATTTGTTTATTTTTATATTGGTATTTCTTTATGTGTATTGTATTCATGTCCATTTAATTCTTTGGTATTAGTTTATTTTTGGTTTAACTTTCCTTTCATTGTTTATTTGTATGTAGTTGTTTGATATATATATATATATATAGTTTATAATAGTTATATTTATTTTTCCTTATTTCTTCTTTATTTATTTCTATTCTTGCAAATATATTCCTAATTATAAAAGTTGATCTCTTATTTTTCTTGTTGGTCCTTCTTGCCTCCTTGGATTTTGTGCCTTAACCCAAACCCCCCCTTCTCCTCTCTCCCTTTTTATTCCCGCCTTGGTCTACAACTATTCATTTTATCCTTGTGCTCTCTTATCTTGATGATGAATCACGATTCAAACATTGATGCAAAAAATTCAGACACAATCTAATCCAAAAAAATTAGCAATAATCTACATGGATTGTGGAAATATACTATCACTAATTCTTAAATAAATAAAATAAATTTGATATCTCTCATATTTTTTAGATAGATGTATCTATACTAATAAAGATAATAAATTGCATTGATTTTTTGAAACAATGGTATTATCCACATAACATAATCAATAAAATATTTGATAAGTTGATTATTTATATAATTGACAAATATGAACTTTAGGTGAAAGTTATTTCTCTATATAATTTTCTACTTTGTTTCAATACTAAATTATATATATATATATAAGGTGAAAGTTCTTTAATTTTACTTTTACATTTTGAAACTATCAAAACCTAACAAAAACATTAATTATCCTACCTACTTAAAAATAATCATTGTACTTATGAAACTAATAATCATCCCACACACCTAATAAATAATTCACAATAAAAAAAATCTATATAAAAAAGTCAACTGATAAAATAACATTTAAATCTATAACTAACTTTTTATTAAAATAATAAAAAAAACAAATAATATAAATACAATAACTAATCTATACCAAAACATCTGAGAGTTAAAATAAAACTAATAATACCAAACTCAAATCCATAAATAAAATAAAAAAACATTAAAATCAATTCAAACCTAAATTTTTTTTAAAAAAAAACCTAAATGCATAAAATTATTTCTTTGAACACAAACATTCTTGGCAGACTTTGAATATTTTATAAGTGGAAAACACGTTGCTTCCACCTAATTTTAACCAACCAGAAAAAACCATTCATAAAGTAATTAAAAAAGAAGAAGAAATAATTAAATAATGCAGATTTGAAAACTGGAAATATTCTTCCAGTGCAGCTGCCCTCTAAGTAAGGTATATTCCAATTCCGTACAGATATTTTTTGTCGTTTAGTAAGTTGGACGGAAGGTAAGAAATGATGTTGTTGAGAGTATTTTGGAGGCTCCACGTGACAAATTGACGCGTGACAGTTAACGATGTCAATTCAAATTTTAGTTTTAATAATATTTAATTGGGAGTAGGGGACAATAATTTAAAATTTGATCGCCTTTGCCGGCCTTTACAAAGTGATAGATGTGGGATTGGAAAGCAAATGTGAAACAATTATTGTCACTAATGGAGCATCATTTAGGATTTGAAGTACTAGCCTATCAATGAATATAAAGTAACTTTTATTAATAATTTTTTAAAAAATTAACTTTTATTTTTGTTTTGATGTGATTTTAGGTTGTGGTTAGATTATAGATCACGAACTAAAAGTTTTGTAAATTTCAAAATGTTATATAGTCTTTGTCTATGTAATTGTTTTATGGTTGATTTTTTGTACAACTTTTGTAAATGCCATTCGGTTTTTGAAAGTTCCTTGTCGATGTATTGTTATTGTATAGTTTTGTAAATACCATTCGGCTCTTGAAAGTCCCTTGTCAATGTACTCTTATTGTATAGTTTTGGGTTTTGGCTTGGTTTTACACAACTGCTGGTAGCTCCATTCTTGTAACTCTTTTGCTTTGTTTAATACAAAAAAAATAAAAGTTTTGTAAATTTAATTTGGATTGAAGAAGTATTATTTGAATATTTGCAAAGAGATTTTTAAATTGTGGATTGATTCATATGTTTGATTTTGGGGAAACTTTGTGGTAATGTGAGTTTGAGTTGAAGTAGTAGTGAGATGAGTCTCCTTCGAAAAGGTCTTGTCGTATCACCCTTCTAAATCGAGAACATTAAACATGTTTTTTGGACTTGTAATCATGCATAGCAAATTCAACATACTACTATGATTTTACTCCCTACTATATTTAACAAAAATAGATTGAAAATTTAAACTTTTAGGGTTGTATTGTATTAAAAAAAAATCAAAATATTTTTGTCAATGTAGCTAAAAAAAGTTGTTTCTAACACCTTCCTACCAACAAAAATGATCTTCCATGATCTTTTCTCTAATATTCTTTGTAGCTATCAATACTCATTAAAGCACTAAAAGAGGTGTTGCAAAGTAATAATGAGCTTAAGACCCAAGTAGTCTATGTTCAATTCTAGTTGGTAGCTCTTGGCAAGGATAAAAAAAAAACTCATAAAGTTAAGAATGTTACTATGAATGCTTAAGTGTTGTCCACTCTTGGAGAAAGTATGCATAATATATTAATGTAAAATGTAGATTGTATTTTGGGGTGTTCCTTGCCCTAAGTCTTCATGAACACTTTGGTTGTGGTTGTCTTTGTTAAATTAGATCTAAACATTATCTATTTCTTCTTCTTTTATAGATCAAGTGAGGGGTTAGGGTTCTCTCCCACTATATTAAAATTCCAAAGTTCAAAAATAATAATAAGATTTTATTTACAAGGATACTAATATCATAGAAGTCAAACTGAAGACATATGAGGTATTATCGAAAATTGTCTCCTTCAAGACTAAGCATTGGTTATAATATCATTTACTTTGGGATTGAATATACAAAAAAAACCATATACTTATATCACCTTGCTAGACTATGAACAAGACATTAAATATAAATATATAATATATGTTAAGATATGTTGCTATAATTAAGGTCATATGTGCCATCGACCTTCCTTGTCAAGGTTGCATGCTTCATGAAGAACTTAATCACCTTCTCCATTTTGTAACATTGAAACACTCTTGGAATGGAGAGGATTTCTCAAATTTGATCAATTCCAAAATATTTTGTGTTGCTTGAAGCATTAGTTTTTGGTTGTTTCCAAAGAGATATTTTTGAATGGATACCACCTCACGAATCAAATCCTTGAGCCTCTTTTCTATACTTCTCACCATTATTACCAATGTTAAGCGTCAAATTTATATCTAGTGACAAGAAGTAACAAAATTTTCTTCATATTGTCTTTATACATAACTTCAATTATTCCAAACTTGAACTTCTCCTAGACGAAATACCTTCTCAAGGATTTGGTGATTTCTCTATCATTGGTAATGAGAAGTGTGTTTCCTATAAATATGAAGGAAATTTTAGAGTTGACACAATGTTTGATATCCCCTTAAATAAAGTCCCAACCTAAAATTTCTTATATTGCCTCCAAGGCTTCATCTTACCAAAAGAAAATACTTCTTATTTTGGTTGTTGTAATCTCTCCTATGAATGCCATTTTTTGAATTGTTCAACCCAATTTTAATATTGGCTCCATGTCTTAAATCTAGCAAGAGAGGGAGAAATAAATTGCTTGCATATGAAGAGATCCTAGTTGTATTGAATTACGTTGAGTGAGTAGAGCTAGTTGTCAGTACTTTCCATCATGGGTAATGATTACCTTGTCTCCATTATCATCTAATATAAATTTATTTTTTCCTAGCATCACAATCATTTCTTGATATGCTTTGAAGATCCAACCACCACTATATGGTGGCATTGATAATTATAATTTTAGGTTGGTTGATGCCTTGGTTTGAAAGGTAATCAACCAAATTATTTCCTTCACTATAGCAGTGATTAATGGAAGATATTGTGAGGTTGTCTAATATTACCCAATATTCATTTAGTATGTTCACAATCCTTCAAAATTTTCAAGTGTTTATTCCTCATGCTAAGAGTGATAACCATTGAATCACCCTCTATGATGATATTGTCGAGGTTGCAAGAATTTACTAGTTATAATCCAAGGAATAGAGCTTTAGCCTCATCCTTGTTCATTCTAGGTTTAATTTTCTTAGCAATATCTTTAATCAAATTTCTAGAAGAATCACATATAGCACACCTCACACCAAATGGGTTTGGATTGCCTTGAGACACACCATCAAAGTTTAACTTCCATGAACCTTTTGGTGGTGGCTTTCACTTGACTTTAGAGTGATCAAATGATAAAAGGAAATGATTTGGGATCCCATGAATGAGAATTTATT
Organism: Sequoia sempervirens; assembly: GCA_007258455.2. NCBI lineage: Eukaryota > Viridiplantae > Streptophyta > Pinopsida > Cupressales > Cupressaceae > Sequoia > Sequoia sempervirens. The sequence goes on along the minus strand of VDFB02021410.1, from coordinate 29,564 downwards.
TTATTGTTTAATATATATTTTTTATTTACTTTTTAAAATTTTGAGAGTTGGGAAAGGGGAGAGGAATTGTAATGGGATGCTAATAATTTAAAGTGTAATTCAAGTGTTTTAAACATATTGATAATAAAGAATTCTAGCAATTAGGCCAATGCTTTTAAAGATAACATGGATTTTGGCAATTCAAAAAGATTGGCATTACTAATGTGATAATTGATATTGGGAGTGTTTTTGAGATGGAATTGAGTGAAATATCTACATATTGTTTGCTTTAAAGGAGGCCAATATGTGACAAGTTTCTGGTAGTGGAAAATATTATTAATAATAATGATATTAATGTTTACAAAAATTCAAAATTAGTTTAAAGGATTATAAAAGTAGTATAATAAATTCATCAAATTTAAATGAAAAAATAAAAGGGTATACACTAAAAAAAGTATATAAAAGTAAATTATGATCCTTCACAATCTCATCATATCTATAATCTTATCAAGGATCACTTCTCTATTAATCTTGAAAAGAACAAGATGAATGGAAGAAGAAATCATCTTTAAGTGTATATTGTGGAAGAAAAGTCTTTGGTTAGATGAACTAACAAAATAATACATTTCTAAAAATTCCAAGCAACTTTGATCTTCATAAACTATAAATTTTGGTGATAGTTATAGAAGCCTTTGAATAAGCAAATAATCAATCCTTTTCTCGCAATAAGGAGAAAACATAAAAATAAATTAATCCTTGATTTAAAAATCTATCAAACAAGTCTAGCAAATATAATACACCTAAAACTATAATGATCACTCTCTATATAAAAGGGATGCTATTTGAAAAGGTGATAATTACTCGCTTAATGGTGAAATTTGCATACCATTTCTATTTTTCATTTTATTTTGTGTCCATTTTAAGGGAATTTCTTCATACATGTATATAGTGTCAAATGGTGTGATCTTATATAAAGTTGGGTACATTCGCCTTGTCTTTTATCCTCCCATATACACACATATTCCTATACAAATTTAAGCCTACCGTAATTGTATACATACATACTTCAATGCATTCTCATTATACACCTTATTTAGCTCATTCATCTATGCACCTACCTCTAAATATGTGTTATCCACTTGGATAATATTGTTTTCCCATTTTGTAGTTACAAACTTCTTATGATTATTTTCAAAAGACTTATCCCCTTCTCATCTTGAACTAATGAAAAATATATTTGGTGCAATTTGATGCTGTGTGCTAGTATTTAAAGACATTCAATGTATTATTTTTTAATAATTTTGAATACCCTAGTCTCTCCCATTCTAGATTAGTGGAAACAATTAATAATGATGCATTTCAATGCACTAGAAGAAGTAAGAATTTTACATACTAAGGTCATTTCTTGTTGTCTTTAATCCTTGCTCACCGTATGTGGTTGATCTAGGAGAACTTGTCTCCTTGTAATGAATCGTCAACCTTTTGTGGTATTTCTAATAACACTAGTCCACATATCTTAGAAATAGAATAACAAACATTTTTCAATCAAGTAAGCAAAAGAGCATAGCATTACTACATGTGCAAAGACAAGTTAGAACTCGAAGTACAAATCCATAACCACAACTTTATCCCTAATCTATGAACTTTTACTTTAATAAAGCATAGATTCAACATAGGTTCTAATACATTTCTACCAATAAAGAGACATGGTTTTCTAATCTTACATCTATTTGATTGTAGAATCTTCTATAAAGGAATTTATTCCTATGCCATAGAGCTAAGTACCTAATTATTGTATTTGTTTTCCTAAATTAGCAAGTACATTTACTATAATATCATTCTCTACTATATTTCGTTAATCCAAGATAATTGTGCTTAATTGATTACATTTATTTAATTAGCCCGGGGGTTAACTCTAAAGGAAAACCTACATAAATCAACTTTATTTGTAGGGTTTTATATTATATTAAAGGGTTTTTTAATTTATGATTTTATAGGCTTACATTATAGTTTTGGATCTAAACTTCCATTTACATCATTAAGCTTCATCAATATATCTTTATGTGTAAGGGTTTGTGTGCTTTGTTGTGATATATTTTCACCCACCCTTAGCTACCTTATTAGGACATAGCTTTCAATTTTAATATACTACTAATATTTATAATTTGTTAATATATAAACATGTGTTTGAGATTTATTTTCATATCATTTAACTATGTCATCTAGAAGAAGTACTAGTCAAAACTATAGTATGACCCACTTCAATGAGAATGGAGTATATTCCATGTATTCATGATGCTCACATGGACAATCAAAATTTTGTAAATGAGCTGGCTGGTTTGACTAATGTAGAGAATCCTACACAACTAGCAAATGTGTTTCCTTATATGTTTGTTAAAAAACCATACAAACTAAAAAATTTACAAGCAGTTTGTGTTAAAATTATTCTTCTACAATGACTAGTGCTTCTATTACTACTCTCACTTCTACCATAGATTGATCCTCTACCATTAATCCTTCCACTACCACTACTCATGCACATAGTACCATAAAAACTAAAAGCTTTTCAAATTTTTTACCACTACTCCTTCCACTGGCAAATATGTTTTCTTATATGTTTGATAACAAACCATACAAACCAAAAATTTTGCAAGTAATTTATGCTAAAATTATTCTTCTAAAATGATTAGTGCATCTACTCCCACTCTCACTTCTACCATAGATCCATCCTCTACCACTACTCCTTTAACTACCATTAGTATCCTACCATTTAGTACTTACCCCTTTTCCCTCACCCTCCACCTTATGGCCTAGCTCACATATGCATATATGAACCCACTACCCATTTTATGTACCACACTTTAATAGGTCTCTTTCATCCACCACTATTGAACCTATTATTACCCCACTTAGCCAAGCCACTTCTATAAAATATACCACATACCACACCTTTAACACCCTTAGATACCTCTCCTCTTCCATGATTTTATCCCATGCCTATATTTCATTCACTCATCTTACTTCCCATATATACATTCACACCCTTCCTGGCGGTTCTCAACCTAATGGTCATCATGCTTTCCTTTGCTCTAGTTGCACTATTTCACAAAATAGATTAAATAGAGAAGTGAGTGGATGCAAAGCCCAATGGACAAGATAGTGATGAATTTAAGGATACTAGAAATATGTCACTTCATTGTGTATTGTAACACATCCATTTCCTATGCATTTAATGGCACCTATTTTTTCAATGTATGGTGGAAAAGGTGACCCTGACATACATCTTATATCTTATACAACTACATGTATATAATTTCTTTATGGTGATGTTGTTAATAGATTTATTTTTACTCACTTCAAAATATAATGTTATTGAGTGGTTCTTTGGGCTTCCTCAAGGGCCTACTCATTTATTCAATGGTCTCACTAAAGTATTCCTAAAGAATTTGAAGTTAATATGAGTCATAGAGTAAAAATGTAAATTTATTTGAGTGTGCATAAGAATCTAATGAATACGCTAGTGATTACATTATTTGTTTTCATTCTTTGTGCTCAAAGTTAATTACCCTCTTACATTATTTTATCATATTATGGGATAATTATACCAATTCATGACAATGTGTATTTGAATAGTTTTACTCATTTCATGGATTTGTGATCACATGTTAAAATTGTAGAATACAAGTTTCTTGCATGTAATGCCTTTAGATATGGGTATTTAAGTCAAAATACTTCCTTCCTATCCTTCTAAGTATCAAAATTCAAATAAATTTTCAAAGGTAAATGATATAAAGGAAAATGTAATTCAAGTTGCTTCTACTTTTTTTCCTTCTTTCAAGCCAAATGTTCCTAGGAAGTTCACTAAACTTCAAGAATATATGGATGATATGCTTTAAAGTTTGTTGAGTGATAATTTAATTATGCTTCCTCTCATATATCCATTGGAATCCAAAAAAACACTTCATAGATCATATAATAATAAAGTATTTTGTACTTGCATTGGGGAATTAACACAAACTTGCTTTGGTCTTAAGAATAAGGTAGAAGATCTCATTGATAATAACACAATTAAGTTTTAAGGGGATAATGATAATGGGAATACATTAGTTTTACTGCCTAACAATATATTATAAATTTACATAGATCTATTTCTAAGTCATTCACATAATGTTGAAGCATTGATGAATAACCTAGTGATGATAATGTGGAACATGGGGATATATTGCGTGATTAGGTTTTCATGAGAAATACCGAGTCTAATGTTGCCTATTCATCTCCTTATATTCCACCAATCATTATATTTTTTGATGAGGAGATCCCTCAACCTCCATCTATAATTTATTGATATAAGCTCGTGCAACAAATCTTAGTCTAAAATTGAAGTGTGACCTTATAACCAAAATTTACAGCTTTGCATTTAGCTCCCGTTTTATCTACTACAAGTAGGTAATCTTATGTTGAAGCTAGACTAGATCATATTGAGAGAATTTGGTAGCCTCTTGCCAACTATTTATATCTTGAGCAAGATCCTCAACTTGTGACTAGAGATTGTCTTGTGTTCATTGTGCCTAACCCATTTTTGGTCACATGCTCTATCTCTTGAGCCATAACTCCAATTTGCTCCTAAAGGAATAATTTGTGCTTATCTAATTGAAGCATAAAGATAAAACATCCCCCTCCTTATATACTACAATCAACCCCATGGTGGGGTGCTTCTTATATGTTTCTCACAAGCACACCACTAGCTCAAAAATCTCCACATGTTGGCTACCCATCTCTAATGATTAACGCCTATTGCAAGCTAGATGATCAAAATAAACATTAAAGACCATATGTGTAAAAACCCAACTAATAAAATTGAGCCACTTTATGACACTCACTACACGTTCATAAAAAAGAAAAAATCATTAAAACTAATAATAGTCAAGTAATATCTAAATAATAATACAAACATGTATAACAATCAATTAGTTCTAATCACATATCTACTTCCAAATAAATGAGTAAACCCTTATGACTATCACATATCTAGATCCCTCAAATTATAAGCATTGTTAGCTAAGGCTCTCAATGGTAGTGTAGGCATAAGTATGTATTGTGCTCTAGAAGACCCTTGTGGAATCCCTACTAAAGTGTATAATTGCTCTCCCATCACTTAAATGTAATTCCTATACACATGTCTCCTCCCTTCACTCTAACTGCTAGCACACTAGGTGATGGTTTTGATCTTAACCTTACAAGAACTCCAAAGGTCTCTAGTACCTCCTCCTTGGAATTTATATCCTCTCACCCCTCCCATTCCCCTCCTCTTGCATTCTCCTTTATCCTCTCTTAGCCTTCTCTTTGCATCTCCTCCATGATCTCATCTATAATATCTCCACTACCCCCACCATATCCATCCCACCATTACCTCTTCCTCTTATAACAAGATAAATTAGTGTCATCATATGTTATACCCACCAAGATAAATATTCCCTTTTATATCTAACCCATCAACCAAGGTCATTTCTCACAGCTAAATTTTACTCACAACAAATTTTGATTACCATCCTTTACAATAAAGGCTTGACACAAAAAATTGATCTATGAAAAATATGTCATCCTAGTACTTAAAGCTTTGATTTAAGAGAAATTATAGATCTCATTCACCAAACCCTTGCCACATCAACTTTAACAATTAATCTCCTTATTAACAAATATCTCATTATAGGATACATTTTAATCTAAATTATAATGGAATAATTTTAAAGATACCCAATTATTCTTCTAGGTATGGTCATGGCATTATTGAAAGGTGTTAAATAATTGGTTTTATGAAACTTAGATAGGACTATACTTAACTTTTTTCTATTAAGAGGGGTAAACGCTTTTGACTTAGAGCTATGAACCGGTGAGGTCACAAATGGGGGACCTCATACCCAATATAAATTCTCAACAATTACACCCCAATGGGGTTTGAACCTTGATGGCAATAATAACAACACAACAACTTAACTATCACACCATGCCACTATTGGCAAGACTATACTTACATGACCTTGATATGATCATTTTTTTTGTTAACTACATTTTGGATTGGGATTAAGTAGGCACTCTAGGATTATGACACTCTTATATTATACGTGACTATGTGGTGTATAAAAAAAGATAGCTTCACAACCCGAGCAAAGCCAACATAGTGAATGAAATTTCCTCTAACTAGCTTGTCAAGTGATGTGTATATAGGATTTGGAATGCCACTAACAAATACCTCACCCACCTTTATACATGCTTGCTAGCCCCCAATGCCTATTTTTAACAAATTAATTAAATTGTCATGTTTCCCCCCAATAGTAAAGTGATATACTGGGTTACATTTTAGTTATTTAAAAAAACCCAATATACATGCATGCGATAAGGTATTGCTTTAGAGGAGAATTCCTTGAGCATAAGATGCCCCTCCTCTACTAGTGTTAATTCAAAATTGTGATAGTTGGAGAGCATTGAATTATGTGAATTCCCTCTCAACTTTAAACATCTTTTATAAAAGTCAAACAATGCAACATTAGATTTCCAAAATAGCTATAAATATAGATCACATATGATTTAATCATGTTTAAAGCAAAATATAACGTTTATTTACTCAAACACAAAGTCTTTCATACACCTCCATGCCCTAGGACACTAGTTCATGACTTGGATGTACCTACAAAAAGAAGACATCACTATATCTATATATGTGTTAGCCACCCAAATGAATCTCAAGGAATGCACTAGATATCCCCACAAATTTAGGGTGTTGTCACAATCCAAAAATTGAGATGCAAACCCAAGATGTTAGTCTAATTTTTCTACCCACTCTCCCTTCAAAATGCACAAAAAAACTCACTAAGCAAAGTTTCAAAATCCATCTCTTACAATTCTATCCTTGTAGTGATGACAACTCACAAATTTGTCTAGTCTCATTGGTTCAAAAATCTCATCTTTGAGACATTTTGGCTTGTTTTTAGCTCTTTTTTTATTTTCATTTTATAGTGTAAATGAATAGAAAAACCCAATTAAAAATATTTTATAGTTTAATTTTTTACCCCTATGCTTAATATACCCTTCTCATGCAAATCATCATAACTTTCAAATCATAGCTTTATTTTATCTTATGTTTTCACACATGAATTGTGTCTTTGCCCTCTTTTGCATGTTATAACTTTTTCCCACCTTTTCACTCAATAAACCTTTCATATAGAACTTCTTTGGTACAAATATGTATTTTATCATTAACTATTGTTCCTCTCAGCCATCCCATGGCATCGTTGCAATCATTTCTCACCTGGATATAATGAGAACCTTTCTCAAATTCATTAGGGTAAGCTAAATTTCCCTTTCATTTGTATATATAGCCTTAAGGAAATTTATACCTCTAGTGATTCCTCGACCTCTATCTCTCTCCCCATAATCATTTCTAGCACACACTCTTTTCACTTCTTTCATCCCTTTAATTTATCATCATTTTATCTCCTCCTATGATTGCACTTATTTCATGTATTCATTCTAAGGGGGCATTACCAATCTATGCTTTGGCACACTCCCATGAACCCACACTATTTATTCACCCAATAGAATCACATTGCTTCCTCCTTCACCATCTAAGCATACACATTTTTCTTAATCAATACATATTCTTTATTTTCCTTGGATATTTCCCCCTAACATTTTTTCACATGTACATGACATGAGATACTAGCACCTATTTTGTAGAGCTTTGTGTTCCAACTTTTTCCTACTTGAAACTTGTATTTCCTTGGATTTAATTTCAAATGGATAACACATTTGTTTTGAAAATTACTCTTCTCAAACACATTTGTTTTGCACACTATGTTATCTTGATAGACACAGTCACAAATACTATAACCTAGCTCCACAAAGAGCCTACATCCAAAAAATTTTATATGTATTATTTTCATGTATTTTGATATTATATATATATATACAATTTACTTTTAACACTTAATTTCTATACTTTAGCATAACTACATCACCTAGTGACACTAGCCTGCTAAAATGGGTGTGGGGGTGGTAAAATAAAATGTCAAAAATTGAATATCTTACAATTTTCATTTGTATATTATACTTGCTTTAATGTTCATTTGCATTATATAATCGTTGATTGTACTCTACTAATTTTGTGTGTGCCCTTTCCCTCACCAAATCTCTAAGATCTAACATTTTCATCTTGATCCCTCTCTTATAACTTTGTATTATTTTGACTTAACCATAGTCACACTAATGTCATTGCCCCTATAGATTCCTTCTCAACTATTTTTTTAAATGTATTTTATTTTCCTTTCTAACACCTAAAACCCTAATTTGAGTAATTTTCTCACCAATAACTATTATCCTACCAATAAAAGGCTTTTTTCGAAGCCATTTTGAGGGTTAGCAACTATTATAACTCATTCTCTTTTCTCTTGTCCTCCCTCCCATTCTCTCTCTCTATCTTCTTTCCTTTTTCTCTCAATTCTTTTCTAAGATTCATGATAAGATTTACAATAGATTTTGGGTATATTTATGGATGTTTTTGCATTTGGGTTTTTTACAAGCTTCAAATCTCTCTTTGACACTCATGAGTTTATCGATTATTATGCTCATTTAAGGTTTATGATATAATTTACATATATTAGTTGTAGATATTGAAATCTCAAATATGCTCATCTCCATACCATAGTCCCCATCTTAAAACTTAATAACACAAACATTTATCCACTTATTAAATAATTTATCTTTCCTTAAACAATCTACTTTATCAAAATCAAATTACTTAAATAATTTTCATTATTTAATTAATTTAAATAAACTTAATTATATAATTAATTTAAATAAATTAAATTATTTAATTAATTTGAAGGCCAAACTTAATTATTTAATTAATTTAAATAAATGATTTACCAAAAATATTCAAATAAATCTAGTATCCACAACAATATTAACGTCAGACAAGCGGTGGATGGGTTTATAGGTGGCATTGTTGTTCTGCCACTAAGGTTCAAACCCCATTGGGTGGTATTGTTGAATGGTTGTATTCCCAGCTCATAAGTCTTGGCCAAAAGTGTTTACCCTTGAATAATTTTTTTTTTTTTTTTATTAAATATCATGATTTACACCCCACAAATAACTAATCAACTAAGATAGCTAACTTATCATCAATTCAATTAACTAAACCAACCAATTTAGTTAATAAGGAATAAGAAATAGGAGATTGAAGTGGAGGGAGTCACCGAGAAGGAGAGAAAGAAAAACTTGTATATGGGAGCTACTAATTGGGATGTGAATTTAGGTGCCTTAATTAGGGACTAAAGTTCTCTTTACTAGTTCTCCTTTGCTATGTTTTTTGTTGTTTTATTGTTCTCTACTTCTTAGTTGTGTTGTTTGGCCTAGTGTCTAGCCTATTCTCTGATGTTGTAATGCTTTGTTTGTTGTTCCTTTCTTATGTTTTGTAAGGGTTAGGGTCCCTTTTATTGGTAGATGGTCAACGCTCCCCTCGGGATTCGTGACATGGCTTGATTGCCTCCCATGGATCCGTTAACTTTGGTGGTTGTATCGGGCATTAATAGGTCGACCTTTTGGTGCAACGGAAATTGTGGGCCAACAATTGGTATCAAAGCCAAATGTGTTGGGGTTTGAATCCCCTTGAGTAACATTGAGGGGGAAATTGTTGGTAGGTGGTCAACTCTCCCCTCAGGATTTGTGACATTGCTTAACTGCCTCTTGTGGATTCGTTAACTCTGGCGGTTGTATCGGGCATTAACAGGCCGACCTTTTGGTGCAAAGGCAATCGTGGGGCCAACACCTTTCCCCTACTTATATAATATAAAACAATTCAATCAAATCAATCAAATAATTAATCAAAATAGTTAATTAGTCAATTGACATAGTTAACTCATCAATCAACATGGATAACTTATTAATCAAAATAATTAAATAATTCAATTAAATAAATAAGTACTCAATTAAATGAGATAACTAGCTAATTTCCTCCATGAAAATGAGTAATATCTACCACCTTTCTATACTCTTTCCATCATCAATGAGAGTAAACTCATGATCTAAGATCAAATCCTAGCCATTTATCCATCTCATAAGAAATCTATTAATTAAGATCAAATCCATCCTTTATTCATCTTGATTTGGAGTAAATAAATGTTATCAAAGTGTACAATAAATAGTCAATTATTGGCTAAAGCATGCCAATTTTTTGTCAAGAGGCATTACATTGTTTGAATCATCTTAAATTCATTGTGCTAATGAAAACCATCTTTTCACTCTATTGAAGGTGAGTGTGTGATTCGATTTAGAGTTTGTATTTAATTTTCTTTAATCTTTCTTTTGTGTTTGAATTTCACACTTTAAATACAAACAATTTTTTTGTTCAATAGTCTCCACAATATTGAGTTGAGAACCTCTTTTGACCTCCACATTATCATTTGGAGATTTCTCCCTTTTCTGCCCATTTTTTATGGCAACTAGAACAAATTTGAGTGTTTCGGTTTTGAGTCACACTCTTGACTCCTCAATAATATTTGGTTCTTCTATTGTTGCTTCTCCTCTCTCTATAGAAATAATAAGTCATTTTTTGCTTATTTTAAAGAAAAAACATACACCCTTTTTCCTTGAGCTTCTTTCTTGTACTTGGCTCTCTAATCTCGAAAGATCTCAAGTAGATTGTCCCTTTCTCTTTTGACAACAATTGAGATTTTCCTTTAATTGTTCCCCTTCTCTTCTTGGGGGAAACAACCTTTGCTTTCTTTTATGTTTAAAAGTATTTACTATTTTCTAATTGTAGCAAAAATAAAATTTACTTGGAATCCCAATTTTTCCTTTCTCTCTTGGCAATATTGGTGATTCTATTCTATTGTTCTTTCATACACATAACATTAAGAAACAAATTTACAATTTTTTTTAATTAAATTACATTGTATTTATGGTGCTCTTAGTTTTAGACAAACTTAGGCTAAGTGAATACACATATCAAAATATCTATTTAACCACTCATGGATGTTGTTGGGATTAGGTGTCATTCACTTTGTAATTTTCTAATATTCATATTTGTAATTTAAAATAATTACGTTCCTACATAGAAATGACAATCTCACTTTGTAATTTGTGCTCAGTGAGTTATAAGTAGCACTTAGCTTAATGCAAATCTCTTGATGTACTTTGATACTTGTAAGGTGGGAAAATATGTTACTTTGGGCTGGAAAGAACATGAAAAGAAGAAATTAGGTGTGGACTATCAAATAAAGAAGGCTATTTAAATAATGTATGTGATAATCTTGAAAAGAGACATATATCCAAGATATTGTGTTAATTTTGACAATGAATTTGCCCATGGTTTTAGCACATGAGTATTGGAAACTACCCTTAGTTTCTAGTTTTGGAATTGTCTATCAATTATATGTAAATGTGTTGGTGGTTTGAGGAGGTGTGAGTGGAAGGTGGGGGTATGTTGCTAGTTTCCACCTAGAGAGAGTAGATAGACCCACAATAGTGTGTTCCACTTGTGGGACATTACAAATTTATATGGTTGAGGACCTTCAAATTTTTAATTTTTAATATTTTTTTATGTCATGAAAAAGGACCTTCATTTGAAGGAAGGTCCTTGGATGGGCCTTTCCACCTTGGCCTTTAGATTTTCCTCAAATTTTTCTATTTTAAACCATGTGTTGGAATAGTAAATGGAATAAACATGACAAGATAATTTGTAGGGTCGTAGCCCTCAAAGTAAGCTTTCCAAATAGTATAATTTTAAATATATGTAATTTTATTATTATATTTATTTTTTATTGAACATGTAGGTTTTTCATTGAACATCAAGGTCTCTATTTCACATGTGTGAAAAAATTAAAAAGTAGATTTTTTTGAAAAATATCTATGTACTAGGTATTAATGTCCTTGTTTCAACAAAAAATTAATTTGAATAATATACAAGAAAAGAATATACATTAAATGGAATAAAAATAAGTCTAAATTATATTTAATCTCCTACAAAAATTAATAATAAATAAAACATGTAGCAAAAATTAAAAAAATATTTGTTCATTGCATTCTGGTTTGTGCAAGTTTGTGGATTAGGGAACGCCGATTCATCCTTCACCCACTCTTGCCTTTGACCCACTAGGTAGGGCTACGACTGTTGTACTCGCATCTGGGGATGAATCTCCTCAATTGGCTTCAAAAACCCTAATGGCTCATAAGAATAAAGCCAACCCTTTTCACGAATGCAATGATTTATGTTAGGAATAGATTTGGAGGTTGAATCCTAATCTTCCTCCTCCCAAGCCACCTGATTTGCCTCTCTTTGCCTTCAAGTAGTTACACCCTCATGGCAATACTATTTTCATAGTTGGGGATGCAAAAGTTATTTTTGTGGAAGAACCAGTGGAATTTCACATATTAGACAAGGACATTAATTCTATTTTGACCGATGTTAGAAGTTGCTCTTTTATTATCATATCATGCGGAAGTGGTCGTCCCTTGAATTGGTTCTCGATTGGGCTAAGTCTGTTTGGAGAAAATTGAATAATCCTATGATATATTCTTTGGATTTTGGATTCTTCTTGTTTATTTTCTCTTTTGTTGTAGATTACAAATTTGTGTTGTAGAATGGTCCTTGGTTCTTTGGGCAATCTGGCTTGTTCCTTACTCCTTGGACCCCTTTCTTTGATCCTGCCACAACTAAAATCATAAAGATTCCTATATGGATCATTATATATCATCTCCCTTTGATCATGAGGGATCTAAATCTTATTGGCAACCTAATCAATTAGGTGGGGTCCTTTTTCAAGCTTGACTCAAATGAGGGGGCTTCTTCATGTAGGTTTACTAGGGTTTGTACCCTTGTGGATATTTCTAAACTTATCCCTAGCTCCATTTGGGTCCATTCATATTTTGGCACTTGGTTACAATTCTTAAATTTTGAAGGCCTTTCCTTTAGATGGTTTTGTTGTAGTAAGATGGGGCACAATATTGGGGCTTGCACCTCTTCACGATTGCTTGGAACTAGATGATTAGTCTTAAGAAATGGATCAAAAAGCTAGGGTCTTCGGTGGTAGATTTTATTTGGCATAATCATGGCAAGTTTTTAGAATCTCAACCTAAATCTAGGCTTGAGCCAGCTGTGGCTTCAAAACCCTTGCCTCCCCCTACGTTTCCTAACAAAGAACTTGTGACTTTTCTTGATATAGAGGATGAAGGTTTTGATTCAAAAGGAACCTATCCATTCTCGAAGGAACTTGATGGTGTTGCTCCTGATTTTTTGGTTATGATATTTTGTTGGAATCTTCAAGGAAGTGTTTGATTGCTCAAACAATGAATAGCAAATCCAAACCATATTGCGGCCCCACAAAGAGGAAGAAAGGGTGCAAGTCAGATGTAGAAAAAAATTGTATGAAGGCAAGGAAGCAGTGGATGAGGGCTCCCAATGGACTATGGATGCTCTCCTTTTACGAAACAACAAAAGATTTTAGTTATGAGGGGGCAGCTTTCAGCTTAATACCAGAAAACTTTAATATTGCTGATCTAAGTAAGTCTTTCTTGGATCCGCACTATTACTACTAATTGCAACTAGGTTTCTCCAAGAATCTCGGTAAAGAGCAAAGCAATAAAATGCACTTATCCTCATCCTCAAGCTTTACATCTACAAATGCTAACTGATTGAGAATTAAATTAAAATCATTTAAATGTTGTGCTACCGAATCACCATCTTTCATTTTCAATGAATATAATTTCCTTTTCAGATACAACTTATTTGTTAGACTCTTTGTTTGATAAATGTCTCCTATTCTTTTCCATAATTTATATGCACTGGTTTCCACTGAAACATTTAAAAGAACAACATCAACAAGACACAATCTAATTGTTCCTCTTGCCTTTTTATCTAACTTAGCCCAATCTTCATCTGAAATAGTTGTAGGTGTCTTTGTCTCATTATTAACCGCTAACCATTGATCTCTTTCTTCAAGAAGATCTTCCATTTTTAATTTCCACATTTCATAGTTAGAACCATTGAACCTTTCAATATCTAACCTTGAATTCATTGTAACAAAAAACTTAATTCCAAAATCAGCAAATTACTAAAATAATAAGAGCTCCCACTAAGCCAATAAATCCTTCAAACTTTAAGAGAAAGGCGTCCCAATACTCTACCCAACCTCAGCTCTGATACCAAACTACCTCTTTAGAGGCATGTGTGGCAGCCATGTACTCTGCTTCTGTGGTGGACAAAGCAACCGTGGGCTGCCTCTTACTCATCCAACTAATCGCAGCTCCAAACAAAGTGTACACATAACCACTTGTCAACCTCCGACTGTCTAGATCTCCTACCCAATCTGAATCAACAAACCCTTGTATGTCCAATGATCTATTCATAATATCAATATTATTTGAACCATGATAAACTAAATAGTAATCTGAAGTCCCTCGTAAATATCTAAATACCCTCTTAACATAAGTCTAATGTTCTTTACCAGGGTTAGACATAAACCTACTAAGAACTCCCACTGCTTGTGCTATATCTAGTCTCGTACAAACCATTGCATACACTAAACTACCAATTGCACTAGCATACAGAATTTCAGACATTTCCTCAAAATCAAACTGAACATTTAGGACTCATATCTAAACTTAACTTCGTGCTAACCTGTAAAATAGAATATTAACCGTTTATTGTCCTATATGTTAAATATTTTCAAAATAGTATCAACATAATTATCTGGACTTAAGCAAAGCTCGCTAATTTCTCATCTCTCTACTAATCTCCACATACCTAGACATATTTTTGTTCTCAGATCTTTCAGTATCCTCAAATGTGCCCGAGTCAGGCTTAATCGATCATTACCTTTGTCAAGTTACTCAATAAAAATATACGTCATCAACATACAAGATAATAATTAAAAGTTGATCATCAATACTTTATATAAACACAATGATCTTCTCACTCCTAACATAACTAATATTTAATGCAAAGCATCAAACTTCAAGGTTTCATTCCTGGAGACCTGCTTCAAACTATATAAAGATCTCTTTAACTCAAGAAACTAATTCCTTTTCTTCCTTTTATAATAAAACCTTCAAAGTTGTTTGCATATAAATCTCCCTATCAAGATTCCCATGCAAAAAAAGGGCCACATCCATTTGCTCAATTTCAAAATCATATGGGGCGTTAAAGAATAGATAAGGCAAGAATCTATTAGAAGTTAATTTTAGCAATGTGAGAGAAGAAGATTTCATTAAAGTCAACTCCCTCTCTCTAGGAGTAGCCCTTGGCTACTAATCTAGCCTTGTACCTTTCAAGATTACCATATGCACCAATCTTATTTTTAAAGATCCATTTACAACCAATGGCCTTTCTATCTTTGGGAAAACTCAAGATCCCAAGTGTTACAAGTATCCAAGGATTCCATTTCCTCATGCATAGCTTGTGACCAAAGCTTGTTCTCATCTAAGGACAAAGCTTCCTTATAAGAACTGGGTTCATCATTAGTACTCATTAAAGAAAAAATGCAATGAAAATTAGGTGGGCTATACTTATCAACGAGATTCCATTGTCTTGTGGACTTTAAAGAGTTTCTTCTGTTCCTCAATATGCTAATCTTGAGCCTCTATTTCAGAAGAACTCTCTGAACTCTCTTCTTGAGATTCATCCACTTGCTCTTCAACATGTGCATCTTGTTGCTTCTTAGTATTTGTCTCAAAATGCATTGTTCGAGAAGTATCCTTCTCCTTTGGTTGTTCTTCTCCTAAATAAGCTCTAAATTCCCTGAAAATAACATCTCTCGATAAAGAAACTTTTCTTGTTAGTGGATTCCAAAGCTTGTAACCTTTTACATTTTCACCATAACCTATGAATATGCATTTATGTGCTTTAGGATCCAATTTAGATTGCTTTTCTTGAGGCACGTGAACAAAAGCCTCACAACCAAAGATCCTTAAATGTGCAACACTAGGTTTCTTACCTAACCACATCTCATAAGGAGTTTTATCTTCAATAGATGAACTAGGGGATCTATTGATTCAATAACAAGAAGTACATACCGCTTTAGCCCATAAGGACCGTTCAAGCTTAGCACTACTTAACATACTCCTAGCTCTTTCCATTAAGGTTCTATTCATCCTTTCTGCTACTCCATTTTGTTCAGGTGTATATGGAGTAGTTTTCTGTCTCACTATTCCTCGTGATGCTTACAATAATCATCAAATTCCTTAGAACAATACTCACCACCATTATCCGACCCCAACACTTTTATCTTATAATCCGATTGTTTCTCAACCAAAGCCTTTAAATTCTCTTAAACTTATTAAACAATTAAATAGTCCAGATTTGTTATGCATAAAATATATCCAAGTGTATCTTGAGACATCATCAATAAATGTGACATAGTATCTAGATTTTCAAATAGAGTCAATATCCACAGGACCCATTACATCTGAGTGAATAATCTCTAATAATCTTTTAGCTCTATTTGTACCACTAGGAAATTTAGATCTATATTGCTTTCCTTAAACACACGTTGCTCACAAAAGTCATTTTTTCCAATATTATAATTAGGAAATATCACAACCAAATTTATTAAGACCATGACCCTTTTCACCTATATGGCCTGTAATCATATGGTGCTATAACATACATGTATTTTAGCTCAATTACATTTGATAAATATCAGTATTGGAGGTATTCGCCTAAACAAAGTCCCAACTGGGATCCTTTAGCAACCACCATATTCCCTTTCACCAATTTGCAACCACCTTTGTCAGATGTCACATGCATTCCAGAATCATTAAACTTAGAGACATAAAGTAGATTCCTTGCAAGTCCTGGAATATGTAAAACATCATTAAGGGTCTTAACACTACCATCATTGAAACACAATTTTACCTCTCCTTTGCCAACAAATTTTGTTGTGCTATTGTCTCCAAAGAAGACATCTCCTCCATCATATGCAATATACTTAGAGAACCACTCCTTTCTAGGAGTCATATGATAGGAGCAACCTGAATCAAGAAGCCAAGAGTTATCAACAACAATATTAGAAGAAATGACTAATGCATCATTACTGTCATCGAATTTTTCTGTAGAAGCATCAGTACTCTTCTTCTTTCTCTTACAATCCTTTTTAATATGTCCAGGTTTTCCTCAATTCCAACACTTTACCTTACTCTTACTAGGGGTTTTTGACCGTCCTTTAGACTTACCCTTTCCTTTCTTGTCTGCTTTAGATTCCTTCTCTTTAGGCCTACCTCTTACAAACAAGGCATCTTGGGAGCCAGTTTTAGATTTCCTCCTCATCTCCTCTGATAGGAGAGTAGGAATAATCTTGTCCATCTTTGTTACAGTTATTCTTTGTAGATTATTATCTTGATTAATCCATTTTACTGTTGTAGAATGTGTAGGTTGAGAAGAACTAGAGGATATTAGAAAGATCACATAAGACAAATTATGAGAACCTTTCTAGAAAAACCTACCAAGAATTATTCTATTATTCAACTTTAATTCATACTGAAATTCAATTCTTGCTTGAGAATGCTTCTGCCTTTACCAATCTTCACACCGCATAACAATTATGAAAAACCTATTCAATCCAAATGAGATATAGAGACATGCAACCTGCAATTCCAAATGGTGATAATTACAACGTACGCCTGGCCTCGAAAAAGGGGTATGCCAATTCATATTCCTTCAAGTATTATTCAAGAAGACTAAAGCTACAACAGTGCATCATGCATTTGGGTGTCCTAAACTGGGTTACAACTTCTCCTTCATTTAGTGATAATTCCAAAGCTCTTCTCAAAGTTGGCTTCTTAAGTAATCCTCTACTTAATCGAAGCCTGAAACAGTGTTATCATGCATGAGAGGTAATTAATAGCATCTTTGGGTGCCTGTTGGCTCTGGCATGGAGAAGTTAATCAACATTTACTCAACACCATTCCTTCAAGAATGGTCATCCTTGTTAACTGAGGTAGTCCTCATATTCACATATATAAATTCAATGTTATTAGCTATGCACATAAGTTAATCGGCTAACTACATGCAACTTCCAAAATAACTAACATGCATGTAACTAAAGATAACCTAACCGAATCAATCAACTAAATCAATCGAATCAACTGAATTGATCTCGAATCGAATCTCATAACTAAACTTCAAGCATGCAAACATCAAATCCTAACTCCTAGGGATCTTTCATGCATTCGGTTAATCGTTACTCCGAGCAGTTAACTAGGGACACAAGGTGAGTGTTACCTTACCATGTGAGTGTCCCATGTGTCCCTATTATTTAGGAACTCACTATGGACGCCCTCACATGCTTCTTACATTTAGAATTAATTACAAATGTCAATAATCAAGATTATTTCATCAAATATTAATCTCATCTTAATCTTAGTGTTGTTGAACACATTCCAATAATCTAGGAGATACATTAAATAATTAATGTTTAGGATTTGCAATTGAATGGCAACCTATTTCCAACAAGTTTGGCCTTTGGTCAAGGTTTTATTTTCTCTCTCTCTTAGTTGTGTTCAGACTCTAGTATGGGTTTTATTCTCCCTTTCTCATTTGTTTAGATTTTTTAGGCCTTTCTCCTTCTTGTTTTGCCTCTAGCCTCCTCCTCTTTCTTTGTGTTCCTTGCTTGGCAAGATTTTTGATTGATGTATTTTGATATGATTTAATATAAGGGAGTGGGCCCTTACCCCATAGCTTACGGATAAAAAAATTACAAAATATTTGTGCTCTAAATATTTGTGTTAACAATTTATGCTAAAAAATATTTTTTTATCTTTCTTATGATTTTTTTATGCATTATCGAATACATGCCACTTTTTAAAATATTGTTAACTGAAAATTAAGTTATTAAAAATCATGCTATGACTTCATAGTATGGCCATGGATGCACGACTTGGCTATTGTTGGGGTGTTCACATAGTGAGACCATCTATTAGAGGCATGGTTGTGAGTGGATTGCTTCCATGAAGCCAATGATTCCATGTACTTCCTTGTACTCTTGATAAAGCATTGTAGCCCTATAAATGTATTTCAATTATTTACTTATTTAATAATATATCAAGTGTGCTTTGAATGTTGAATTTTTGTTGCAAGGGTTTCTTAAGATATGTCTTGTGTCATGTGTTTTTCTCTAATGTTTAGCTTTAGTTCTAAACCTTTTTGTATTGTTTCTCTCATGCAATTGATGTAGGATCTATTAGTTTCCTTTAACAAGTGAAATAATTTTTTTTTTGAATTTTTATTAGTAGTGATGATACGATAATAGCTCCTTTTAGAAGTTAAAAGACC
The DNA here is from genome assembly GCA_007258455.2 of Sequoia sempervirens. Classification (NCBI taxonomy): domain Eukaryota; kingdom Viridiplantae; phylum Streptophyta; class Pinopsida; order Cupressales; family Cupressaceae; genus Sequoia; species Sequoia sempervirens. The sequence goes on along the minus strand of VDFB02021410.1, from coordinate 10,264 downwards.
CACACAAGGGCTTGATCACTTTAGTGAGCTCCTACGTAGTCATCCCCTTTCTCTCTATTCCACACACATGTATAAATTTTTTTCATAGTTTAATGTATCAACCAACTATATCCCATGAAGATTTGATCTACTAAAATGAGCTAATTTAAATTTAATTATTATAAATTTTAGCAATCTTAGTCTCTATACACTAATTACACTTTGTTTCCCTCATCTTTGTCATTTTGTAGGTTTCTTTCTGTTAATTATTTTTATTTTTGTGACTCTATTGCAACCATGTTAACATCCTCATGGGTGTTCTAGCATTCTAATATTAAGATCTATCCCTAATCCTCTTGATGATAACTTAAGACCAAGCTAACATTTTATAGTACTATTCAAGTTTTATCCTTGAAGTTGCAATTTATGTAGATTCTTATTCTTCACACTTTTAATTTATTCACATAAATCTAGTTTCCATACTATTTTTATATCTTATTTAAAGTAAAAAAAAATCTAAATAAGACACTTTTAATGTTCTAAGTAAAAAAATAAACAACTTAAATTTACTTATTAAATTAGTTACTTCTATTTATTTTATTTTAATAAAATCTCACATTAAAATACTAATGAAAGTTTGAATAAATAAATTAAAAAATTTACTCCAATAAATTAATAAATTACTTTTTTTTCTTCAATTCATAAGTACATTCACCATAAAATCATTTTTCTTTTTTAGGTGGAAAGAATAAATTTATCAAACAAACATAAACATTTAATAACATTAATACTTAGCATTAATACTTTCAAAGGACAAGATCCATTATTGCCATACTTTTTGGTAGAGTGAACCCCCTTATCTCCCTTGCCCAAAAATAGAAAAGCCAAACCCAACTTAAAGGAAGAACATAGTTATGAGCCCATGAAAATCTTTCAAGATAAATATCTAGGAAAAAGAAAACACAAGCACCTTCATTCAAAGAGACAAAAATTGAGGAGATTCAAGCAGATTATTATGAAAAAGTTGCAAATGTTTAGAAGATTTATTAGAATGCGAAGATCCCATCTTAGAAACATGTCAATTATGATACTCTTTTGAAGCCCATTTCACAAGGCATTCTATAACAACATTCTACAACTCGAGGATATGAGCATAAGAAATAGCCTCAAAATTAGGAGTGAGGCATAAAATTTGCTCAATAAGAAAAACTAAGATCATGAAGTTTGTTTCATAGATAACCTTCTTCCAACCCAACTCACAAGCTTTTTTACGAGCCACATAAATATCCCGTACTTCCATTAGATTGTTGGTGTTGATCCCTATAGCAGAAAAGAAGAAAAAGAAGCCATCTCATCGCTATAAAGACAAACCCCTCCAATCCCAACAACACTTGAACTAACAAGATAAAACAACTGACATGTTAATCAAAATTAATTAATTAAATTTATTTATTTTCCTTAACTTTAAAAGAAAATCTACTTTCCCTTACGACTTATTATTAGAAATGAGTTACCAAATTTAATAAACCAAAGATATTAGATTTCCACAGTGCATATCAATGAGATTTTGTTGCTTCTAGATTGTGTGTTAGTTTTTGAATCAATGTTTGGAATCACACTCCTATGTTAGTTTTTGGATCACAACCCTTTTTAAATCTTAATGATGGATCACGTAGTGTGATCCCATATGTTGATTCAAAAACTAACAGACAGTTTAATTGAGAAACAACAAAATCTTAAAATTTATTGAGTTACATTTAATGTGAATGTGCTTTGTTGGTAAAGAGAGACATCATGACCAGCGCCACTTTCAGTAGTTACAGCGAACCTTTTCTACTTATCTAGGTCACAGTAGTAAAAAATAAAGTTTTCCAAAAGTGGCATTATGAATGGATAACTTAAACCCACAACCAAGAAAACATAGAAAAGTAGAAACTAAGATTCTAATTTATTTATCGATCTCTCTGTTCACAATTTTAGATTGTAAAGCCCCTGCGGATGGCGTCCTTATTTTACTGTTAATTCCTTATCCGTGGCTCCAGATTGGCCATGTGGCTAATCCAATTAGGTATCTACTAGTACACATCTCAGGCTGCGGAGAGTATAAGCACTGTTACGAGTGCAGCATTGGCAAGTGAGCCACTTATAATTGTGCGCACTATCGCCTGCATCACAAGTCAATGTTAATAATTAACTCTTTACACGTCCGCACGCTATTCTTTCCCTCTTCATTTTTTATTCCCCACAGCTTTCAGTCAATTTTTAACTTCAAAATATCTGTCACAGAATTATTCCAGCAATCCGCGTGGAGTTGGGTGTCTTTCCTGCTGGATTATGGAGTGGAAATGCCATCACGGTTCCAGACCTTTTTCGACAGAGCAGCATACGTTTTCTACAGGAGCGAAATCCAGGTAAAATCTGCGAAATACTTTGTAAAAGCTCCTCCCGCAGATCTGGGCCTGGTTTTTTTAATGCGTAAGCTGTTTTTGACTACACCCAACTGAACAAGATCAGGCATCGGAAATAGATAGAATAAATTGCTTTGTGCTGTAATGGGATATCTGTCATGTAAAGCTGATTCTGCAGTTATAACATGCGATTCATACAAAAAAGAGAAGCCCTTGAAGGTGCAGCAGTTTACTTACAAAGAGCTTGAGAATGCCACCGGAGGGTTTGCTGTTGAAAGTTTGTTGGGAAAAGGTAGCCATGGTTGTGTGTACAAAGGTGTTTTGCGAGATGGTACTCTTGTAGCTATCAAGAAGCCTTCGCTTGGGCTCCGGATCTTACAAGACGACAGTGCAGTTGAGAACGAGATTGAAATACTTTCTAAACTACACAACCCACGGCTTGTTAATTTACTTGGGTTTAGTCATGATAGCAAGGAAAAGATCCTAGTTGTAGAGTATATGTCTAATGGTACACTGCATGATATATTGCATTGTAACCCCGAACCGCCCGGTTGGGCTAGAAGGGTTCACCTTGCTTTACAGACTGCTAAAGCTATCTTAACCTTGCACAGTGCAAATCCCCCTGTAATTCACAGAGATATTAAGGCTTCCAACGTGTTGATTGATGGCAACTGGAATGCCAGACTTGGGGATTTTGGGCTTGCTCTGAGGGGAAATGTAGAGGATATTAAGCTCAATTCAACCCCCCCAGCCGGTACAATTGGATACTTGGATCCAGGTTATGTGACTCCTGGAAACCTTAGCACTAAAAATGATGTTTTTAGCTTTGGGATTCTTCTATTAGAAATCATAAGTGGGAGAAATGCTATTGATGTCCAGTACAGCCCACCTGCTATAGTAGATTGGGCAATGCCTCTTATCAGGCAGAATAATATTCTTCGACTGTATGATCCCAGGCTGAGTCCACCCAAGAATCTGGAATCGGTAAAACAAATGGCTTTCATTGCAGCCCGGTGTATCCGATCCACCAAGGAGAGGAGACCTTCCATGAAAGAGGTTGTGGAGGGGCTGAAAGTAGTGAGTAAAAGTATTCCCCTGCATATTTGGGATGGTCTCTCTAGGCGAAAAAGGAAGCCAAGTGTTAGGCAAGAAAAGGGTCATTCAACACAAGGCAATGATAAGCCCTACATGACAATAGAAATGAAACCCTCCGTGAGTCAGATCCCCAAGCCTGTGAAATCCCTGGTGAGAGCTTCATCAAGGAGCAGAGTCTCAGACGAGGAAGCAACTCTCGATGTTGGCAAAGAATTTCAAAAATCCAGCAGCATTTTGAGGCGAGGGAGTGGAAGAATTCTAGTGGATTTGTTCAGTGAAACAATAGAAACTTCAGAATCAAAACCAATAGATTGGCAGGCTCTTGCAAAGGTGAGAAACCCATCTCTGAGGGTGCCTAATGGAGGAGTCACATTGAGGCAGGCAATGCTTATTAATAGATCACCTGCCTCGCCGGTCTTCAGGTCAGGTCCTTTGCCAGTTTTTGGTGATAACCATAAAGGTACTCCGAGCCAAGCTGTAAGAAATCCTTCTGTTGGACGTGTAAGGAAACCATCTGTTTGCATAGATCCTACTTTGCATTACAAGCAGATACCTCAAGTTACAAATTTCAAGGTTGTGGAGCGAACCAGCTAAGAAAGATTAAAACTATTTGGGCCTTTGAAGAAGATGCTTAAAGTGAGGTCTAGGTTTGGTAAGGTGTAACAAAACTTATCATGCCTGGCAGTTTTTTCTTTTACTCAGTTAATCTGCATTGCAATGATCCTACACATTCATTTGTTTTGACAAAAGCTTAGAAAAAATTAAGCTTAGATTTTCTTCTATCATTTTGTATTTTCTTTGTTTTTATTATCTGCCTGGTTGGTTGCTACATGTACCAATCATTGCTTATGATTGGATGTTGCAGGTTTTTTTCCATCATAACTATGAGTGCAATAAAGCTTGTATATTCCAATGAAATTAGTTTACTCAAGTATGAGTTGTTTTAGTCATTCATATTTTATTTTATGTGAAATTTTCCATGGAACAATAATTATTTTTTCTCAGTTTGGGCAAAAGAACTGAAGGCTCGGGTTACTCTGCCCCTTTTCATTATATAACCCTTTCTAGAATGATATAGCAAATTGTAGCCCCGTTTCCCTTAATTTATTTCATATTATCATCATTTAGTCTTTCCTAAGGTGCATTCAAAGGAGGTCCCTTTCTTTGTACAGGCATTATACTTTGTAATCTAAGTAAATTGACTAACCTCCTCTGGAGGGAGAGGAGTCCAAGAGAATTTGCTTTCATCATAAGTTTATGTGCTATGTTGCATGAAGAATGGAATCAAATATACCAAGACTAGCAGTGGCCACAAACATATTTTTTTCTTGGCATGCTGTTGATATTTTGTTATGGCAGGCAAGTGAAATTCGTGCTAACATAATTAATGGTACGGGGTACCTATAAGAAATCCTCCATGGCATATTATTTTGGTAAATCCATGAGTCCCATTAACTAGTATATGAGATAATATGTTGGATGCCTTTACAGTTTATCATATTTTCAAGGAATTTGCCATCAAAATTCAGCTTCACCTTGTTATACTATGGTGGTGCTATGTGCATTATTCATATTTGACAATATGATATTTAAATAACAAAAGAATAAGCATAGGTGTTTAGCTAGGGCGATAAGGTTTTAAATGGAATAGCAAGGAAACTGATATATTATGATATCACAAAATGTTACGAACAGTATTGCATTGGTGTTTAGGGGAGTTGGTTTGAGGTGCTTAGGATAAGGTTATACAAATAGGTACATTTATGCTAGAGCAATATTGAATGCATCATCAATTTAGAATTGAAGAATTGAGGGTAATCTCTGGCTCTCAAATTGCAGTTTTGCCAGAGGTCACTCTGATGCCTTTGACCTCCTTTTTAGGTGTCCATCTACAGAAGCTTCCTTTTCAATGTGAATATTCATCGTGCCAGATTTCTTTTTATGGTTTTAACTCTGAAATACATTTGGATTGACTTTTATCTTTCATCATGAGTTTTTATTAATTTTTGTATATATAGATATATAATTTAAATTTTAAACCGGGGAACATTTACAGGAGAATTCTAGGTATTTTTGGTATGTAACTGACATGGATATTCCATAGTATGATTCATCAACATGAATCTTTATTCAGCATCTTGTTGCCTACAGGTTCCATACTTAATTGAACAACACTGATGGCTGCAAATGATGATGTTCCTAGATATCTGGTTGCTAACACCTTACATCGATCATGTAAGATAAAATATGTTCACATCATTGGCTATCTACTTGTGCAATAGATGTTATAGACTTGCAAAGATCAAAGATTATGAAAAGATTACACAAGTGATTTACTTTGGAGAAACCTCCAGCAATAATCCACTACCAATCAATTGTACACGACTCAATGCATCCTCTCATCTCTCACAAGCCTATCCTCACCTTCAACATAGCAAATTCAATGATTTAGGTACTGTCAAACAATCTCTAGAACCATGGCAATGGACAACCTTTAATCATCAAACATCTAGAAGAAAATTCTCGAGTGAGCTCCAATTGCTCTATCTCCTTACATGCTTACTGCCCTATATCCCAATGGGTGTATTTATGTGTAAGGATGACCGGAAAAGTGGACAATAAATGGAAGAGAGAACTTATTTAAGTATAGGAGCAGATCATGGCGAAATCTTGTGATATATTGCGAGATATGATATCTCACAATCCTGGCTGCATTTTTTTGGGAAACTCATAATATTTCCTTGAAAAATGTGTTGACCGATATTTTCATGCATTTGACCAATTTATTCTGACATTTCAGCTGATATATTCACTCAATATTGCAATTTTTCTGAAATATTACGATTTAATCCATGTTTTTCCAACCTGAATATTTGCATTTAGGGGTTTCTGGGCATCATTTTTGCCATTAAGGGTCTGATATTTTCTGCAACAAGTGAACATGGATTCGAGGTCATTAATCAACAACTCTTCAAAACAGCAGGTTTGTAAATTTTAATGATTCTAACTTTATTTTAATAATAAATAAAACTTAAAACCCTAACCCTAAATCTTGAAAAATATTTAAGAAAATTTATAGCAATAAATTACCCTGAACCCTGAAAATTTTAGATTCTTTTTCAAAAAAGAAAATAATTATAAATTTTAAATGTTTTTGATATTAAAAGCAGCAAAACCAGGGTGCTGACCCTATAAACAAAAAGCCCGGAGGCAAGAAACCAGGTCAACAGAATATTAATAACATTAAAACTTTAATATATATTTTTGTATTTCAATTTTAATTTTAAATTTTAAGTTTTGATATTTTAATTTTAATTAATAATAAAATTCAATGGTAACTATAGCCTCATTGGCTCCATTTGCTTTTATGTTTCTTTGTAGTTTGTCACTTTGTAGAATTTGTAGTTTGTGATTGATTTTGAGGGTTTGAACTTGATATTGAACTATGTAGTAACATGCTATGCATTGTGCACTGTAAACAGCGATCTCAAAATTAATGAGAAAAAATTCATATAGCAAAATTAATGTTGACACTCTCCTTACCTTTCTCTCTCTCACTCTCTATGCAATTAGGAGGGCTTTAAACCTAAAAAAACAATAATCATTTCATATTATTGTGAGAAATTGAAAATATCTCTCTTTTAGTTTGCTGAGATATTCCAGAGAAAGATATTTGCTTCTATGGATTTAACTTCCTATAAGAGGTTCGATTTTGTTGTTTTGTCATACATGAGACCGTTTTTCTGGCAACCAAATCTGTTTGCTGGACCTCATTAGTGACTCAGCAGATAAAATAGTAACACTATTTTATACCTAGTTAAATTTGTCAAATATAGTCATTTCCTTGCATTCTATGACATCCATTTTCCCCTTGATCTAATCTGATTCTTGTTCTTAAAGTCACTCACATGATGACTGATCCACTCAATCAATTGAACTTGAATGTATATTTCATCAATTTTGGATCTTACTAAATATAAAGGAGAATTGATTTAGCTTCCTATAAGAGGTTAGATTTTGTTGTTTTGTCATACACAAGAATCTTTTGCCAGCAACTGAATCTGTTTGCTGGACCTGCTTCCGCCAGTGACAATTTTGTCAGTAGCCATAAAAGTTAACACCATTTTGTTATCTTCCGTCCTCACTTTCATCATGTCAGCATTCAATGCCTATAGCATAAATATCTACATCCAGAAGGTCCCTTTGTAAGTTGGATAATGTTTGCACAAGACATTCTCTTGTCCAAGACATCATATTGTCTGATCTATATTCATTTTTCCTATATTTTCTGTAACAATGCTGACATATTGGGAAGCATTGGCTTGATCAGGGCGAGAAGAACTCCTCAGAAGTTGGGTTTTCATTGCATAATCTTATCTACTTCTGTCTAGGCTGTTGTCATGTCATCTCTCAACACATTTTTGTCAGAAATGTATGGATGCAATGATGCACGGATGTATTTATTTTTGATTTATGGCTCTAAAATGAATGCGCTTGTTATAATTTAATAAGGAATTTGTGAGTATGTGTTTGACTACATATATATAACAAAACTTACTATTAAGTCCCTTCTGTCATACACATAATGAAAATTACAATGAAATCTCTTCTCAGTCTGCAGTGTTTTTGTCCTTTTTGGAGAAAGATTTCTTGTCTTTGCAAAGTAGCCTTACTTGGACTGTCTTAGAGCTTGCTCCAACCTCTTCTTTGCCACTTGTTGGCATGCACCCAAATTTCATGCTCAAACTTCGTGTTGTTGTTGTTACTGTGGTGTTTTATTACTTACCCAAATGCCTTCTACATGTCATCATTTTTGTGCTCTCTCCACCACAATTCATATTAGTGCATTATCTTTCACTTATGATGCTTTCTAGTGGTTTGTTTTACTGCCCTACTTGCATTTCTTATGCCTTGTGGTGCACCCTTTTGTCTTGTGACGTTCTCTATTTCCTTGATGTACTTCCTAATGCTTGCCCTTGTTAGCTTTTGGTATGCATGTGCTCCTCACCTATTTGTTCTCACCACAAAGAGAGTATACCTCATTTTTAAATTTAACTTAATAGTCCCTTTGTGGTGGATCATCTTCTTTGTGGTGCTTTCTCCAAGCTTGTGGCAATTGCACATGCTCTTACAAATATAATCCTATGTTGTGGCAACCTTCCTTTGGTTTCGTTGATCTTCTATGGTAGATTTCCTATGTTCCACCCCGTCTGGACGCTGACGCCGAGACGGGGATCGAGATCTGGGGACACAAGGCCTCAATTTACCTGGTGGGAAGCAATGGGGGGGAGGGGACGGGGTGTATATACTATATACTATACATATGGTACTTAAAATGCTAGTTATAAAAAGATGTATAAGACTATTAAGAAGTAAAATAGCAAAATTGAGATACTAAATTAGTACTTGAACATTGAACATTGAATATTGAAGTTTTCAGTATCGAATGATGAATTACTAATTAGAAATTAGAATAGTAATACTCAATACTACAATGTAACAATTGTTGCATCGGCAAATGGAAGATTTCTATTATATTATATCAAAAATATCTGATTATAAAGATGATTACAATGAGTAGCATGATTATATGATATCAAAACAAGTACAAAATCAAAATGTCAAAATGACAAAATGTAGTGAAGGAGGCAGAGGCCTCTAATCATCCCTCGGGAGGTCGGCAAACTCCTCATCACTAGAACCACTGGACTCCTCAAGGTCAAGATCCGCCAAAGGAACACCAACCAACCCTATATCTGAAGCATCCTCATCCTCATCAATCTGTGATGGCTCCTCTGGCTCTACATCCCATCGTGCTGCTGGGCTCTCCTTGTACACACGTGTCTTGCGGTCAGTGATACGCAAGGCACTATGTACAGCCACTAGCTTCTCTGCTCTCTTAGAGGTAAGTCTATTCCTCTTAAGAGAGTGGATGAAGCTATAAGTAGACCAGTTCCTCTCAGAAGCTGAAGAACTAGAAACCTGGGACAGCAAACGAATGGCTAGTGTGGTAGTCAGTGATTTCAGTCCATGACAAGTCCACCACAAAATCGGATCCTCTTGTGCCATAGTTCTTATGTCCGCCTTTGCTGCAGCCTTATAACCCCTAAGAGTAGCAAATTTCGTCCACTCAGTGCGAATGGTGCCAGCAGCTTCAACATCATACATCCTATCAATGCACCTGAAGAACCCTTCCTTCACCTCATCATCCTGAATCGGTGTAACTCTACCAGGCCTAGGCATGTACCACTTCGGATTCAATGCATAAGCAGCCATGTGCAAGGGAGTGTTTAGGCTGTCCCATCTACGCTGAATAATAGGCTGAATGTAAACATTGTAGAACGCTAAAGTGGGGTCCTCTCGCACAGCTGCCCTCATCTGACCAAGCATAGAATCAATGCACTCATACACCTCCCCAAGGTTAGGTGCATCCCCATCCCCATATCTGATGACCTGTACAACTGGTGTAATGATGGTGACAATATATTTTGCATCATGCCAAAATGCATCACTCTTCACTATCTCCTTCACCCTCTTCCCCTGCTCTGTCCTGGACCCATCCCAACGATTCCAGTCTTGTGTCATAACCATGACTTGCAGTGGCTCTTGCAACTCAAGCATTCTCTCCAAAAGAATGAAATAGGATGCATATCTGGTCTCAACTGGTTTCAAGAACTCCTTCTTCACGAAGCTCCTGAAGATGGCATGTGAAGTGTGGTGGTTGCAGATATACATCTGCACATCTCTAGCATTGCTGACCACTCCTCTAATCCACTCAATCT
>VDFB02021408.1:0-20474 GCA_007258455.2 Sequoia sempervirens | reverse complement strand
TGCATTAAGGGGACATTTAAACATGAGAAAGGGTTCAATTAGTGATGACAAGTCTAGAAAAGTGTGAGATTTTGTTACAACTCTTTACAACACTTCAAAATAAGACTTGGTAAGTGATAAAAAGGAGTTATTTGAGTGAATTATGATGAAAGGGTCCTAGTGCAGTGGTTGCAACACTTTACAACACCTTTACAAGACATCTAGGTTCCTACCTGATTCATATAGTCATGACTTAATGTGAATGTGTTGATCACATTAAAACATCAAATCAAGGAAAAATCAAGCCAAAGTCCACTAGAAGGGCCTAAACATGAGAAAAGGTAAAAGGGTTACTTTTTTCATGTCAACACTAATAAAATAGTAATGTTAAAGAAAAAATATCCATTGTTAGTGAAATTTTTATTCCTTATGAGTGATTTACCAAAAAAATCATAATTTTTAAATACAAAGAATCTATAAGGTTGATGACATATTAATCCTAGCATTCTCCTTGACATCGTACATTATAATTATGTCCAAGGAAAAATAGCAGAAGAATACCCCATAACCAATCCTAAACCACTTGATTCTTCAAAATTATTTTGTGCTCCAACAAGGTATCTACAATAGAAACCAAGATAATCACCATCAAGTAAAAAAACCACACATTCTTCATCATTTCATCCCATTATAGGAGAATTACCATGCTAAGTTGAAATATACCAATTATCACTAAATGATTCACCAATATATACATGATAGCAAGGATCAAATTCAAATGATAAAAAATACTTTAAGTGACAACCCCACTCATACTATCTATAATTCTAACCATAGCAAGTTGCTAGCACCTCTAAACTATCAATACCTCCATGACATAACACAAATATACAAAAAATTTCATATCTATCCACTATCCTAAAAAATAATATTCCAAGGTAACAAAACACATTGACATGTGAAAAAAATCCTCCAAAGTAGCTTATTGTAGCAAAGTGTAACTAGTGGACAAGAGATTTAATCCTCCCATACATAATACATATACCTTCCAAAACTCCCACTAATGGGTGATATTATATTTTAAAACAATATCAAATAATTAAAAAATATTACTATGGTACTTCTCATAGAGGATGTTGCTAACTCCGCTATCAAATAGTATCAAATAATTATACAATAATATGGAAATAACATCTCTTATTATAAAGAGATAAATAAAATAGTGTGTAGAAGTGGGAGCAGGAGCGCGCATGCAAGGTTTTCTATTTTGAAATTTGATGCAGATGGGGAAGGTAATATGGATGATGAAGAAAATGTGTGGTGGATCTTTGTAGCTAGATGGTGTGTTGTTGGAGGGTGCATGGGTTTTGGTGTTTTTGATGGCGCTGCCCATCTTTTTCCTCTTTTGTTTTCTTGGTTTCCTTCAACTTGTGTTGGTGCTACTGCTGGGTCCCTGCTCGGTCAGGTTGTTTCTCTTTGGGAGGACTCTCAACCTTCCTCTGTTGTGGTGTGGGGTGCCTTATCTTTTGAGGAGTCTCTGAGTTCATGTTCACTTTTATCTGTGGTTTGTTGGGGGTTTTCCTTGCTTTTATTGTAGCTGGTGAGTTCCTCTATTTTCTTGAGGGCTCTGGTGGTAGCTCTACCTCTAGATTGGCCTTTTTTTGGCTCTAACCGACATGTCAAGGTGGCTTGCATTCTTCTCATGTTGTTCCATTTGTTGGCTCCTTTCATCTTGAGTCCCTCTTACTTTTTTCTAGTTATGGGTTGCTCCAAATCTCTCTTTTGGCTACTGTGGGTTGATGCTTTCTTTGGTTTTGGGTTCTTACTAGTTGAGGGCTCTAGGTGCTACTCTGTAGTTTCCTCTTGGGGTTAGTTTTCCCCTTTTTCTTGAGATCCCTTTGTTCTTGGGCCTAAAGGGTTTGTTGTTGGCAGTGATGCTATTCTTTTGCTCGAGCTTTGGGTCCTCTATTGGTGCTTGGCTTGAGCACTCTCAGTTGCTTGGGTTGCTCTTAATTTTTTTCTTTATAACCCAATTGTATTTTTTGTTCTTCTAGCTTGGGGTCAACCTATCTTGGCTCATGAAAGGAGCTTCTCTTTATTGGTTTCTTGCCACTACTAGTTTTTTCTGTTGTTTCTATTTTTTTCAGGGGATGGAGTTAGTTTTTCCTCTTTTCTCAAAGGTTGCTAGGTTTAGACATGTTCTTTGGTCTCCCTTCTAGAATATATTGATGTTGTGGTTTATTGAGGGATCTCATTTTTTATGGTTATGGTTGATACCTTTGGAGTTGGTTATTTTGTTGGCTTTGGTGTGTAAGTGGTGGGCTAACTTGTTCTTTAAGGTTGGTTTCTTTCTTTCATCTCTTTTGATGCCTAAGGTTGTTGTGAGTGTTTATCTTATTGGAGTGGTTTTGTTTTGGCAAGACTCTACAGTCGATGGCTTCTATAGAGGTGAGGTTTACTCTTATTGACGTAGAGCCCACTCCTATTAAGGTGGATTTGTATGTTGTTGGTCTAGTAGAATGTTGTCTTCTTTGTTTCTTGTTCATGTTGAGGTGGAGCTGGTTCCTTTTGAGTTGGAGCTAGTATGAGCAAGAGTTAGTTTTCTTTAATGGATGGAGCTCTCACATCTTCCTCCCCTATAGAGGGAATCCCTATCCTATGGAGGTGGATTGTGGGATGGTGTTTCAGTTTGGATGGAGCTATAGGAATGCTACTACTCATTAGTCTTCTATGTTTGAAGGGTGTTTTGGTTGTCCTTTCTATTTTAGCTCATTGTTGTGCAGCTATCTCACTATAGAGTGGTTATTGCGGCTTGTGTTTGGTTCCTAGCGGATTCAGGTAGATTCTTTAAAGTTGTTCTAGGGTTAAGGCTAATGTGATTTCTTGGTTGTACAAGGTTTTTAGTCCCTTTAAAGTTGATTTCTTGCAGTTTGTTCTATCTTGTATATCTTTTGGTAAACTGCTTATGTTGGGCTATTGATTGTCTATGTTCCTATCTTTTGCAACTTTCTTTGTTTGAATTGGGTTTTTTTCCCCTCAAAACCTATTTCTAAGGGTTTTCTAGTCCCCGCAAAACCTATTTTTTTCTAATAAAAAACATCTCTTATTATCAATCCATATAACTCTTCCAAGTCTTGGAAACTAATGAAAAAAGAGATTAAGGAGATACCAAACTACTACTAGAAAAAATAATTAATTTTGTTCAACATCATTTGAATCCATACAAAACCTCAACTCCATAAACATAACCTTCAAGAAGAAAACAATATACTAGGAAAGAGATAACCTATAAATTAAACCATGTCATTATATCACATTAAATATTTTTCAATCTATGTAAAATAAAATTTCCTTTAGTTTTCACAAAATCAAAGGATATCAACATGTTAAAAATCAAATTAGAATTAAATGTGGTAGTAATACATGCAAACCTCTCACAAAAAGTAGATCAAACTAGCCAAACATTTACAAAATATAAAGGAAATTCCCAAAGCCACTAATTGTCAATAATATCTCTCCAAATAATTCTTTTGGACTAATTCCATATCTAAAGACAAAAATAATAAGAAAAAAAAATCCATTAACCATGCATCTAGTTCTCAATAGTCTTATAGAACTCAAAAATCTCAACAATAATATATATGAGAAGAAAATATATAAATTAAATAATGCATCTAATAATTAGGTAAGAAATAACTCTTATATCATTCACATGTCTAGTAGATCAAGAATGTATACAATATTATCCTATGCATACAATAACAAGTAATAAAAAGTTATAATAAAGGGAAACCTTCTCGTTAGATATGGATAATGGATAAATGTCCATATCTAGGTATAGGCTCTTCATTCCTCTTAAAAAAATTAGTAACCAGTAAATATTCCAATATATATCTTTACATGTAAGATATATCCAAGCTCACAAGTCTCTCTATAATCCATTTCAACTTCAAATGCAGCCTTAAAACTAATGAAGCTCCAAGAAAAAGATTTATACTAAAAATGATAACTAACTAGACCATTAGTTAATGTTCCAACTATATAATCAAGATAATATCATGATATCATGATCCAACATCTCCTCACAAGGAGATAACATAGTCCAAAAAATACATCATATTCCCAAGAGCAATTATATCATGCAAAAAATCTAACAAATGATCAAGGGGACACTATGCCAAAATACCATCCATCTTCTAAACCAAAGACCATCTATCAAAACCAATGTCATAATATTCACACCTCACCAAATACTCTAAGAGTCCTCTGTGGCATACCAAGATGCCAAAACTTCTTAAAATAACATGAAGATCAAGAATCATTTTAAAATAGAACAAAATATTTGAATGGATATTTTCTATAGGTTAAGGCTAGAATCCAAGAGCTCTTCATGACACAAAAAATTATTGCAAAAGATAAATCCATCCTCTAATCAAAGATTATCTATGGCCCACTACACACTACATCAATAATATCTAAAAAGCAATATCTTTAGTCAATTAAGATAGAACATGCTATGTGATTGCATAAAAATTACAATAAAAAATATCAAGCCATGCATGACATCATGGCCAACAACAATGTGAAAACTCTAATAAAATTATCTTTTCAAGTCCCCTCCCTCAAATTTGGACAATGGCTCTCAGTCTGGAAGCACCCAGTTCTCCTTTGGAGACTTTGATGTGGTCTTCTCTGATGAGCCTTTGGATTATAGCATATCCTATGGTTGTATTAATATAATTTTTGGGGATTATGGTATTCATTATGTGGCTGTGAGATGCTTGCACAAGCTTCAACCAATGGCTTCCATCCTTGAATGGATCAAATTATCATGGAGTAATCTTCCTACCCATGATGTTGAATCTCTTGACTTTGGTTTTTTCTTGATTACTTTTTGTTCTATGGAGGATTGCAAATTTATGCTACATAATGGAACTTGGTTCTTTAGGAATTTTGGCCTTTTATCTCCCCATGGTTGCCATTCTTTGATCCAGCCACAACCAAAATCACTTGTATTCCTATTAGGATTCCACTTTATAATCTCCACTTGGTTCTGCACAATGTGGATTTGTTTAGCTCTTTGATCAACTAGGTGGGGTCCTTTGTCAAGCTTGATCTGAATATGGTGGCTTTTGATCACAGATTCTACAGGGTTTGCACCATGGTGGACATTTCTAAACCTCTCTCACATTCTATTTGGATCCATTCTTCACATGGTGTCTTGAATCAATTTTTAAACTATGAGGGTCTTCCTTTTTATTATTTTCATTATAACATGCTTGGTCACAAAATTGAAGTTTACCCCCTTCAATGTTTAGCTAGACTGAGGAATGTGTGCTTGAAGAAGTGGGTTAAGAAGGATGGCACTCTAGAAATTGAATTTAGTTGGAAAAATCATGGAAGGTTTTTTTATCACCCTTAGGTTTCTGGGCTAGATCTAGTGCAGCCTGTAGCTCCCTCTTCTCCTCTGATAGCTCTCATGTTTCCCCTTCGAGGGTGGAGGATGCAAGCTCTGAATATGATGGTACTTTCCCTTCCATGGATGATCTAGATGATCAAAATTAGGATGGTTTTGATGACTTTACTTCGGATCCACTGCAAAAACTTGGGATTTCTCAATCACTTAGAAGAAAATTAAAACCTGACTATGGTTCTAAACATAAGGTTAGAAGGAAATCTGATGCAGAAAAGCTTCACATTGAATTTATGGAAGCAGTGGAGATGATATCCCAATGGACTTTGGAAGCTATCCTCCTTCACAACAATTGAAGGGATTAGGCTTTGTGGTGCCTACTTATCTCTTTGTCTCCTTGGATTCATTGTATGAAGGTTGAAAATTTGTTTCAATGCTTTGCTCCTTTGTAGTTTTTTTAGATTTTTCTCCACAAATTTCTTTCCCCAAAACCTTATTATTTGTGTGGTAGATTTTTATAATTTTTTCTTTCATTTTAGTAAAGAGAGTAGTCCCCTCATCCCATGTCTTATGAACGAAAAAAAAAATGATTAAAATGTCTCATGCACCATAGACTAGTACTATTAATTCTTAATAAAAATTACATCAAGTACTCCAAAACCTTTAACTTTTCTCACTATAATAATCATACTCATATAATCAATGTGACCAAGAAGAGGCCTACTGATTAGAGTCTAGATCAAAAAATTACACAATTTGGACATGTACAACATCTCAAAGGAGGAATACATGATTAGTTCTCTAATCTCAAATAACTTAAATAAATTTAGATTTAGCCCCACATCAATAACATTTCAAATAGAGGTAACTAGGAATAACACATATATTTCCAAGACAATTTGGACATACTCATATAATCAATGTGACCAAGAAGAGGCCTACTGATTAGAATCTAGATCAAAAAATTAAACAATTTGGACATGTACAACATCTCAAAGGAGGAATACATGATTAGTTCTCTAATCTCAAATAACTTAAATAAATTTAGATTTAGCCCCACATCAATAACATTTCAAATAGACGTAACTAGGAATAACACATATATTTCCAAGACTCAAACACTAGAATCAACACTAGACTTGATTTACGAAACAATCCTACACAAGAGTAACAATAGATCAATAAAAAGCCAACAAGCAACCCAAAAAATTATAGTTTTTTCATTCAAAAATCTCTAAGATTCAGAAAACAATATTTTTATAGATCTACAAACCACAATTTTTTTTTAATATGTAAAATCAGCAAAACCATATTTATATAAATCTAAAGCCAATTAAACATTAAGACACTCACACAAAAATATCATATTGATAAAAACCCATAGATTTTAGAAATTGTAAAACTACAAAACCTACAAATGAACCAAGTTGTCCAAGATAATTTAGGTCATAAAATTACCAACTCCTCAAATATTAAAGATATAGAAGAATCAAATTGTACAAAATATTAAAAAACTAAAAAATATACCAACTTCAAAAATTACAAAAATATAGTGATTAATCATCTAGTGCTTTCATGTAACTAGGGAATAAACCCATTAACCCAACATAAGCACTCCATTCCAAATAATAATTTTTTTATGCAAACAAGATTGCAAAAGAAATAATCCAACATGAACATCATTTGATTACACATGACCAAAGTTAAGAGGAACATAACTACTATACAAGAAGAGAGTCACATATTACCAAATAGCAGCTATAGCTCACCACCATGCAATGAGAAAACACATGACAAACTAGATAAAAATATAATCCTTGATCATGAGATTCTAATTCCCACCATAGATCCCATTGATAATATTCATTTGAAATTTAAATTCTTTGGATTCCAATCTCACAAATCTACAAAACAATGTTAAAACACAAAACATCCACTTTATTTCACAAGCCCTCAACTATAGCTTCTTATAAAAATCCTTCTTACCAAATATTGGAAAAATATCAATATAACTTTTAATGATTAAATCTACATTCAACAAATGATATTGGTTTATGAGATATAAGGGTTATACTACTAGAATATAAAAATATAAAACTTATTTTCCCTTAATATTGGGTTACTATGTAAAGTTATAGCTTATTTATGTTGCTAAAATCAACCAATTTAATATGATTAATGAAACCATCATAGATAAAATTATAAATATAATAAAAAAGAAAGATAGCACCATCATAATATAGCAACAATGAAGAGGAAAAAATAAACAACATAAAAGTGCATGAAACTATAGAAGATCATCTCACAACACAAGATTTAAATGGAGAAAATATTTCAAGGAAAAACCTCCACAAAGAAGAGAGGCTAGTAATCTATCATCTTCAAGTGCAATATTACAATACTTACAATTTTGAATTGTAATTTCCTCACATTTTCCCTTAGGTACTTGTGAATAGGAATTTCCTTCAAATTCTCATCATTTTCCTTCTACCTCTATAAGCATATATTATGTAGAAACTCAACACCTAAATGATGCATCCAAGTTTGTTTCTCATTCCAAAATCCCTCCTTGGAAAAATCCAAGAATTCTTAACATAGTATTTTAGAGTTGTAACTTATTAAGTTAGGCATCTAGTTTTTCCTTTCTCTTCGTATTTTTCTTCGTTTTTTACAAGATATTATTAGTTTAGTATTCTATAGAAAAGATAATAATAATTTCATGGGAAATTGGAGTCTCAAAACCTACATAACCTCAAATATGTATATTTGATAGATAGTAAATTTCACATAGTAAATAATGAATTACTGACTCCTAGTAAGAAAGTAATTATTATACTAGTAAATCCCTATGGTAAAAAAAATTATACTATTAGAGTTATTTATCCATTTTGAGTTATTTACATAAAAAATTAGAATAGTTAAATACATAGGACCTGCATAGTTGATAGCACGTTAATTCCAACAATTTTGTTTATGATGAATACAAAATTCTTAAAAGTAAAGTAAAAAGGAAGTATTAATAAAACATAATTATCACCATAGATGAAAAATTTATCCCTTATGAGCTATTTAGATATTATAATATTTATAATAATTAGATACATAAGATTTACATGGTTGATAGTGTCTTAATTCTAAAAATAATCATATAATTTATAAACATTTCCTAAAAGGAAAACCAAAAGAAAAGGTTTAAAACACCTACTAAACTCTGGGTACTATATTTTCTTTTAAATAGTTGTCTTCTCCAAGAACATGACTAGATGGATATTCATTATCATTAGATTTTATATTACCATAACCTATGTGACCTTGATCAAATGTCCATATTGTACATGTGTTCATAAAAATTATTATACAAACTATCCTTTAAAGCTTCACTAAGAAGTTTCTTCTAAGTATATCTTTATTCTTATCGACATTCACTAATAATATGATATAATTAAGATCTTATCCTTTAAATGATTTTCATAAACTCTTACAATGCATTAGGGTTGTGTTTCTCATAGATAATCAAAAGATCCACACTCATAATTTCATAATAAGATAGCCTTTTTTCTCTCCAAAATAGTTTTATATTGTTTTAACTGTATAAATTTTATATTGATTAAAATATCTTAATGTTTTTTTTCATATGTTACACCATTTATACATTATTTTTTGTTAAATTGTATTTTTATCTTAATGATGTTTTAATCACAAAGCACACACTTCTAATTATGCATGAAAATAAGGTAAGATATTATTTTTAATTTAAAATATATAGTTAAAAAAGGATTGGGTGAAATGATGATCTCTCCCCAACCGCCTATACTAGCTTAATCATGACATGCCCACCTAAACATCTACTAAAGTTAACTATGTTAACAAATTTTGAAACATTAGAGGAATAAATGAATTTACTTGCACTATCAATTAATTATGTTTTGAGAGTTAGTTATGGAATAATTATTGAATGCAATGTGAGTGTCGTACTTTATCTCTTCTCTACTTATACTTTTCCAAGTGAAAGTGAAGAATTTCTATTTTTTATATGATTATTTATCCATGATTTCTCATTTTTCAAACATGGAATTTCCTATTCTTCACTTTGGAGTAAAAATAATGGAGTAAAAATAATGCGAATACTCATACCAAAATATTCAACAAATGAAATTACACAATAATTTGTAGAAAATATCATAAAGTGAATCAAAATATGTAATGAACTCCTTGTATATGTAGACCAAGGAGGAAGATAAATGAAGGTGTAGACTATTGACTAGTCCTCCAAAACATTTAATAGATTTAAAATACTTGGGACAAATGTGATGACATATGTAAAGTACCTATGAGGTGAGACAAACAAATGTAGAACCTCTAAGTAGGCTTAACCCAATTGTGAATAAGTCTACTAGGTAAAATAAACTAGATAGGTAATAATTTTCACTACCACCTAACATGAATCTTCAGATACTCACATGCCTTCAAATTCATATACATGAAGAAAGTGGACTTGGACAAATGGATGGGAAGTGCAAGAGTTAGTAATTGGTTGTAGAAGAAACTTTTGATGTTTTGATTTGTTGTATTCCTTATTTTTGGGTAGTCAATGATAAGGCCAATATACCTCCCTCTTGTTGGACTTTTTATACTAAAATATAGTTTTGTATAGGGTAATCTTCATGTCTTCTATTTTTTTGTTAACTCTTATTCCTTCATATTTAGTTTTTTTTTCATTTGAAGGCTTTAAACACTATTGTAATTCAATTCTTCTTTAATATTTCTATTCTTGTTTACTAAAAGTTAGGATATCATTCATTGGAACAATTGAGGGTATATTCAATAAAGATAGTATTGAACATCTTATTTCCTTTATTGTATGATGAATCTAAAATTATACTTTAACTTGGTTTGATAGTATTTTATATATTATGAGGTTGAGAAAAAAATAAAAATAGTTTAATAAAGTGATTTTAAAAATGATCAAAGGTTAGTCATTGGACTTGTAGGTGGCCCTTCACAATGGAAAAGTTACCCTTTTGAATTTTGTGATCCAGGCTCTCCCATTGTATAGGTGTTTTGTCTTCTTAGCCCTTGAGAGCTTTGTTAATGATTTTGAGCACATCTGTCATTAGTTTCTTTGGTCTGGAAACCTCCTCAGAAGGAAGTGGAGCCTAGTTAAGTGGGATGATGTATATTGGTTGAAGCAGGAAGGTGGTCTTGGTCTGTGATGTGCTAATCTAAATGGGAAAGCTTTGGCAGCTAAAATCTACTAGCGTTGGTGCACTAAATACCAACAGACTTGGGCTAAGATCCTCACATCCAAATACCTTGGGAATGTGGAGTGTGTGGATGTTCCTAGGTTTATCCTTCTTGGTAGGAATTCTATGGTTTGGAATATGTTGAGAAGGGGTGCTAGACTGGTTAAGCAAGGATTGTTTTTTATTTGCAATAGAGGTTTGGAGGCTCCTTTTTGGCATGATTCTTGGGATGGGCATCCTCCTATTTTGTCTACTCATCCTCACTTGCAAGACTTAATTACTCATCCTCACTTGTAAGAGTTAAGTAGGGTCTTCTTACAGGCTAGTTGGAGTCATGTGGTGGATTTTAAAACCCCTCATATTCTTGGGAAATCTATGATGTATTAGTGGAAGAATTCACAAGAGTGGCCTCCTGGAGGCTTGATGGAGGAATGTCAGGAGCTTATTGGTATTATGGCTAGTAGAATTTGCAATTCTCTTTTGGAGATGGATGTTTTGGCTTGGGGTCATGATTAGAAAAGAAAGTTTTATGTTGCTTCTGGATATCAGGTATTGGATAATCATACTTTTAGGGGAGGAGGGGTCACTTGGTGGAAGAAGATCTAAAATAAATTATCTTAGACCAAGTGTAACTTCGTCTCTTGGCTTATGATGTATGACGGATGCCTGACTTGGGAGAATATTTGAAAGCATGGTTTTCAAGGCCCCTATATGTGTCTTTTGTGCTATAATTGTGAGGAGAATATATCTCATTTATTTTTTTAGTGCTCTTTTGTTCAAGAGATTTGGAATTCTTGGCAAGCTTTCTAGAATCAACCTTGTAGGCATTCTTCTTCTTTGGAGGATTTCTAGACTAGGTTTCAGAAGTCTCTTCTTAAAACTTCATTCCTTCACATTGCTTGGTCAATTGTTCCTAGCATGATTATATGGCATATATATGGTTGGAGCGCAATCATAGGATCTTTTTGGATAAGAAGCTTCACATGGGACAGGTTTGGTTGAGAATTTTAGGAGCTATTCAAGAGACTTCAGTGGCCAAGTGTCATCTGACAGTCCCTATGGATCATGGGGAAATGGAGGTGGTGAGGAGTTTAGGGTTGTTTATTGGTGATAGTGGTGGGCCCAGAACTGGTCTGGGTCAAAGTGCTAGAGGGAAGGTTATGAGGAGTGGGAATTGGAGGTCCCCTACTCTCAAGGTGTTGAAGATTAACATTGATGGGTCCTCTAGAGGTAATCATATTCATGTTGGGGTGGGGGACATTGGAAGAGATAGTTCTAGAGTTGTTAAGTTCTTATTTTTAGAATATAGGGGCCATTACTCCAACAATTTTATGGAGGTTTTGGCTATTCTCTTCACTTTGAAAAAGACCTATGCCCTTAGGTCGAGAAGGATAATTTGTGAATTTAATTCTCAGGTGGTGATTGACCTTCTTAATAATCAACAATTAGAGGAGGTGAATTGGCAGTTAGCTGGAGTGGTTAGACAATTCATCTCTTTGGGAGAAGTTTTAGAATCTATCACCTTTTCCCATATCCCACAAGAGTATAACAAGGTTGTTGATGGATTGGCCAAATGGGACTCTGAGGGGGGACAAGATTGGAAAGTGGGGGATTGGGGTGACCTTTTTGTGAATCAGGCTTAGGAATTAGAGTTGGTGACTGAGGATATGAGATGTTTCTTGGGTAATATTTGATGGTTCTTTTGTTGGCTTTGGGTCCTGGTTGGGTTGGATGTTTTTTCTAGATTTGTAGTGCTTTTCTGATTCAATAAAGTTTTAATTTAATCCAATATGTCATAGGGATGGAATATCTATAGAATGTCAATCTTTAAAAAATAGGATAAAGTGTTTACAAATAAACTAGCAATATTAGAAGAATGGCTATCTAAATGGACAAAGAAATATAAGATGCAGAATCTTTTAAGAAGTTCATGAGAGACCTTCATATCCATATTTAAAAATATGTATTTCTCTCTAAACCCTAGCATGTTAATGACACATTCAAACATGGTCACTATAGAAGGCTAGATTATTTACCATCCTCTCCAAAGGCATAAGGAATAGTCAAAACCATCAAGGTGAATCCACAAATTTCAAAATTAGAAGAATTTATAATCATTGTGATCTTAGCAATCGTATGCATGAACTTCTCTTGAAGATACATTAAGAACATCATCCACATGTGAAGGGTGAGAAATATAGAAAATTACTATGCACACCTTTATGAAAAAGAAATTGGTTGTATTTTTTATCATACAATATCTTGTACTAGGATGATGATCAGTTTCAAAACCTAATAGAAAAGTAAAATTAAACTATAAATTTATTTTACATTGAAATTTAGACTAATAATGTTAAATTTGATACAGTTTTTTATCCTTATTCCTAAACTAACCTCATTATCAAAGATAGATTGAAAAAAGATGATTTAGAAACTTTTCAACATCCAAATCATATAATTTATATTGAATCAAGAAAAATACAAATTGAATCATATTACTAAATGATGTAAATTGAAGTTCAATATTAATATAAGAGTTAGTGGATAAAAATTCAATAGGGGAAATGCCTCAATTATCGTCCATGTTCCAATAACCATTCATTGATACATGCTAATTAAAAGTCCATTAAAAATTTCAAATGTACCAATAGTTGTCCACTTTATATGTAATAGTGACAAAAAAAACTATTTAATTGGAGGATTTGTGCAACTTTATTGGTACCAATCATACTGCACAATTATTTGGGCATTTGTGCAATGCATTAGATCAATTTTACAAATTTTGTGGTCATTAAAGTGAATGGTTATCGAGGTAGTAAAGAATATGTACCAAACACCAACTTAAAATGACCACTTTTTGACCTTTTGTACATAATGAATCCTCCCATGTTTGTCGTAACTACCCAGAAGTCAAAACAATAGCTATAAGTTGTTAAGTCACATTCAAAGAAACCCAAAAAAAAATGTTAAAATTTGACATACCATTTAAGAACTTAAGATGTGTGAAATTAATAATAACGACTACTGATACCCTTCCTCTAAGCCTCACTCTTCCCAAAAAAAACAAAAACAATAAATAAATAAACCTTTTAAAATTTTAATTTCCTACAAGTAATCTATATATCTTCAATTATTATTTTTTATGACTTATTCGTTCCCACTCAGTTTATTCTATCTATTTTAATGCTAACATTTCCATTTTCATCTTAATTTCATTGTTCGATGTCTTTCCATTCAGTTTCCATAACCATAATAGTCTTGCTAGCCAAAAAGCTTATTAAAAAAACAAAAACGTACAATCTTGCGTGTATCCACTGTGACAGTGGTAGATCAAAGCTCGTGCACTCGGATCCTCACTAAATTCACTAAGCGTGGCTCATACATCTTACGTTTCAATATTCAACAATTTTTGTGTATACCTTTTCACAACACAAATTTCATTCGATATTTTGGTTTTACTATCATATTGAGTATATACCTAACAGATTTCTAAAATGAAGAAATGTTCGTTCTGCTTGTCCAAAACGAAGAACAAATCCAACGTAACTGACAACTCAATACAACCACCTGGAATATGCATATCAATAAACAATATTACAGTGTACAACCGTCACAAATGTGGGCTCAGCTGTTCAAATATTGTTTGAAGACTAGGTTTCCATCGCGGCGCAAACAAATCCCAAGAATTCTGCTGCTTCTTGTTGATCGCTTGTTGGATTAAGGGAGCCAGTTACATCTCCCATTAGCTTATTCCCGTCGACCGAAAGAAACGAAGAAGCTTCTTCTTTACGTACTCTAATCCTCAGATGCACTGTGGATCCCTTATTACTCGACGAAATCAATCTCGGCTTAATATCATCTGTCACTGAACTTTTATTGGAAATAGATTTACTATATATTTGTGGTCGACCGGCCTGAGAAGAGGTGGAAGAGGATGTGGACTGCATGGGAAGAGGAATGAGAAAATAGAGGCGACCTGGTCGAAGCTGCGTGGTTGGAGAAAGAGGTCGACTGTGCATACTCAGTCGATCGCTATGATCTGCTTCAAACATTTCATGGTCCGGATAGTCAGCAAGTATTTCCTTAACATTCACAGGACTCCACACTTTTATCACCTCCCCATCTGCTGCCATAATTTTGACTCTTCCACGCTTCTCCTTCACAGTTGTACTGTACCAATTAATATGCATGGTTAATATTCTTCTTCCTCTGCTGCAATAATGATACTACGACAGGTGCAATCCTTTTCCAATAATGAAAATTTCGAAGGGCTTATGATGATCGAATAATTACAGAGAACCAAAACCCATTTTATAGGGATCACAATACAGACCATGTCTACAAATGCACGCCCGTGTCATCCCAGGGATTTATTATCTCATTCAACAAAGGCAACAATTGTCTGGAACAAAACGTGTGCTTTAGCGATGATTTTTAAAGAAAATTTTATTCTTAGTCAAAATAAAGTATGATTAAATGACATTTTAAAGACTAAATTAATTGGTACACTTGTGTGCTTCTACGACCAATTTGCTTTAAACCAGATTAAAAAATAATAATTAAATTGTAGAAGAATTTTGAAAGCTTTATGGCGTACATGAATCAATTATAGTATACTTCATCCACGTGTGCCCAATTAGATATATTTGTCATTAGCGAGGAATAGATCAGCCACAAAAACCAAGTCGTCATCCATGGTTAACGTTATGTAGCGCCGAAAGGAATTTTTCTTGTCCCTCCTTTCATACGAGCTCAAATGGATACCCATAATCCCTTATAGCCCATATAAAACTATAAATCTAGGTTTAATAAGTTAGATAGTAATTAATCTAAAATAGACTCAAATATAGTAATTAATCTAAAATAGACTCAAATAAAAATAATTTGTTAGTGTGATAAAGTAATTAAAAAAAAAAAAGTCATAATTGTTTAGTTCTTTAGTAGCAGTACATAGTTGACAAGAAAAGTGTAATTATGTAATATGGTTATAATTTATATTATGGAAGGAGATTTTTACATGAATGTATTTTAGTAAGGTAAGTTGGATTTTTGACAGGGTCCAAATTTTGTTGCAAAAGAGAAAAAGAACAATATATATACATAACAAAAGAAATCAAGTTGCCTGAGACTAAACAATTATAGATTCAATCCTATGCACCCTCACACCCATAGACTTGGTGTGAAGATGAGAGACCAACTTAGGAAGACCTTTCTTCCTCCTTTGTACAATTGTCCATGAAGAGTTGACATAGAAATCTATAGACCAAAGAGAAGAGGGAGTAGATGCTCCCTAGAGGACCTATCAAAGGGCACTACATAATCTGAGGAACAACGATGAGTTGTTGATTGGAAAATTACCATCTCAGGAACAATCAACTAATAGTTAGAAGTTGATAGTTGAATAGAAACAATAGAAATGCATTGTTGGGCTTCAATATTATTAGCCAAAGGATCAAAAGGAGTCTCATCAAGCCCAAAGGAAGTTTTTGGAATGGATGATAGGGGCTCTAAATCCCTTGAATTAGATATATCGAATCTTTAGGAAACCTTATAAGATTGGTAGGAAGAGCATTTTTCCACCATGATGAAGAACACGTACACAAACCATGGGAACAATATGGAGCCATATTCCTAATAGTAAAGTAACACCTACATTAGAAAGGAATACCCTCATAATCAACCAATTGAGACCAAGATTAGTCATTAAATTGTAGAACAACCTCACTTGCCAAAGCTTTCAATAGATCAACTTTCACTAGGATGAGTGAAAATTAAGTGTGAGTAAATTTATTTGAAGCCAAGTCCACCTTTAGGAATTGACCAAGAGCATTGCCTATGGCCTCATGTGCTTAAAAATACTAAAAAAATAGGAGAAGATAATGTAGTCTCACCCAAACAAGTGATATACCAATAAACTCTTTCATGGGGTTGAAAGAGGGAGACCAGGGGTGAATTGAGAGAGGATGAAAAGGCCACATCCAATCTCCATTGTATAACATAACTCGTCTATCATTAGAAGAATCAAGACAAACCATAAACAAACCTCTAGTAGAAAGGTAAATTTTATTACCCTCAACCAAAGGAGAGCAATTCTTAGAAATCCATTTTTGTAGATTAGGAAGAGAAGGCCAAAGGAAAAAAATCTACAAATCAAACCCTTACTCATGAATAAATTCTTCCAATAGATCACTTCTTTTTCCCAAGTCACCATAGGAGCAACATTAGCATAGGAAAGTGGAATTGTTGTTTCCTTTGATCATGGAAGCTATTTCTAGGTGGAAATCCCTTACCTAATTATTTCCCTTCACCTTCATAGTTACAACTATAATAAAAGGGTGGAAGGAATTTGCAAAAAGTATTGTTCATCGCATCTACATAAGAATTGTGAGAAGGAGGGCACTATGAATTATAGTTCCAACCCTACCAACTAGATTTAAAAAACCCTTCAAACCCCTAATGAGCCTACTAAGAGTCTTCCATAGGTTCCAAGATCTACACTACAAATCTAGAAGCCCCAACTACAAAGGAGAAATCTACAGAATTATTCTTCAGTGCCATTCATTGCTCCATTATGGGAAGTAGAAACACCAAAAGAAGAAAGAAAAAACATGCAGGATGAGAAAAAATCTAAAGCTGAAACAATAGGCACCCCCTACGAGAACACGCATGGAAGGGAGGCATCTACATGCAAAGGAAAAATATGAAAATTAACAACCAAATAATACCTAGAGCCCACAACTAGAAGTAGGAAGCCCTAGTTTGAAAACATAGAGGGGGGTTGGAGTAGGTGGGAGCAAGAAAGAGCAACCATTTAATTCTACATGTTTTATAATAGGATGTGAATGCATTTAATCCTTTTTGAGGGGTCATTATTTTATTTGATACACTATTATTCCATTTCCACCTATCAAGCTCCTAAAACATTTTCCCTTGTAGATGATGTTTGAGTTTACACAATGTAGTCCTCAAGAACAACTTCAAGTGTCTAATATGTGAAAAATGGAGTATTGGTCTTCCTTGAGTCTTAGTAAACCTCCATCAATAATTTAATAAGACTAAAGGAACATAATAAAATAATGTACAATGATTTTATTGAAGTGTCCTTATACTATGCGTTAATGCAATGTTGATGCAAACTATTAATAATCAATAATTCTTTCAAATTGTTCCTTTCTCAATCATTCAATATCTCATTTATAATATATATAGATTATTATTAAGGGACCAAGGTATATCTTTAATTATAAAACCCATACCAAATAAACACCCCTTGCTACTAGTTGGTGTGTTGAAAGACATATCAACAAATTGCATATGATATTATTTTTTCATATATATAAAAAAAATAAAAAATTCTAAGTCATATTTTATAAATATCATGATACTTTCCATATTCTTCAAGTGAAATCATTTTTTTTTATCTTACAAACTTTTTGTATGATATTTTTTCACTCAATTACTATAGATTTATTATGAGTGTGTGAGAGTGAGTTAGTGAGAGAGAGAGATTATCTAATATTTCTCTATTTGTGTTTATTTTATGCATCTCCTATTGGAGGAAATCAAACAACATTAATATTTAATTATAAATGTTTCCTTATAGAATTTTATAGATGGGGGATTTTTCATTTCCATTTCAGTGATAGTTAGAAATTATCTAAAAGGAATCTCAATTTTGGTTATTTCAATTAGATAACCACTATTATTTCCTAAATTATACAATATTCTTAATTTCTTCTTGAACAATTCTAGAGCTCTACACTACTCAAGTCAAAGTGATCAAGATGCATAAAAAGGAAGAAATTAAGCCATAACTTATTCAAGGATTCATCTATTCAATTATTTATCTTTAGAGATGGATTATTAAACTAACTAATTTTAATGCAATGTTAAGTTGATAAAATTAAATTAAATAAATATAATGAAATATATATCTTAAGCCTAAGCAAGAATTTATTAGATGACCCCAATTTTTCTTTCTAATTATAAACATAGAATTTAGAGGGGCCCATAATATATCACTTCTAAATGTTCTTATAATGGATTAACAAGTCCTAAAAGAAAAGCCAACAAAAAATGTTTTCCTTACATACTATAATCTAGGTACTAAATTTTCTTTAAATAGATGGGTATTTTCCATGAACTTAAGGAGATGACAATTTTTTATTAGCAAAGATTATATTAGTATACTGCATTTACCTATATGACCATAGCCACATGTCCATGTTGTACCTTTTCTCACAATTTTTTTAACAAGAGATTATTTTACAAACTATCCTTTAAACCTTAACTAGCAAGATATTTATAAGTATCTCTCTATTCCTATCCACCTTCACTTATAATATGATACAATAAAGAACTTATCCTTTAAATAATTTCCATATAATCTCATAATGGATTATTAGATTTCTCTTAGACAAACACAAGATGCACACTGACAATGTCATATAATAAGATAATTTTCATTCTTGTTTCTTTTCCAAATATTTTTTATATTACTTTTAATTGTATCAATTCTATATCGATTCAAATGTATTAATGCTCCATTTAACACAAATTGTGGTACATGATTTATACATTATTGTTAACTGTATTGCAAGTTTATCTCAATAATATTTTTATTAGATAACACACGTTAATTTATACGTGAAATAAGATAAAAGGTATTTTTACTTTAAAATATATTGTTAAAAAATATTTGATGTGTAAGAGACAAAAAAGAACTCAAGATATTACGATCAACTAAAAATTTAAAAATATACTTTCATAACAAAGTAAGATGAGAATATATTTCTTTATTATGGATACAATAGTGATACAATGATCAAATGGATCAATGATACAGAATGTACATATGAGAACTTGCTTACATAGGAAATGTGAGAGGATAAACTTGAACATAAGATTATGGTGTGTATCACAATCATATGACATGACAAACAAAAGTATAAGCATCATATGTGGACCCTAATTAAACTTAACTAAATAGTCTAAATAGGACCTAGGAGATGAATCTGTTGAGTAATATTCATTTTTCACACTAACACCCTCTTAAGTGCAACCTAGGGAAGAGAAAATCATTAAATAAATTCTATGATGGATAGATTATGGGTCCCAACTAATAGGCAATGTTAGGTAACCATGTGTAAAATATGTCTCATAAATGGAGTGAATGAGAGAAACCCATAGTAGAAAAAACCCTCACCAAAAGAGATAATGCATGAAAAAAATCATGTAGAAGTGATGAAAGGACTCAATATAACCCCACATGGACTACATAGATCATGAACATACAATCAATAACCCCTATAAGAGATAAATATTGATACTATATATCCCCTCCATAATGAATTAGCTCATGTGTCAATGGTGAATGTTGAAGATAGAAAACAATCTAATTCCTACCAACAAAATTCCTCCCCTTTGAATGAAACAAATACAATTATGTATAGAAAAGAAAATCCCATTCCAAAAAGAGAGATGAGGGAAGAACTCTTTACATGGGTATCTTTGAGAACTACTCAAACCTCCTTATGTTAGAACTTATGCCATGAAAAAATTAGGTGAAATCACAATCAATGAAGATGACAAATGAAGACCATTTGGAAATTGATGAGAAACAATATCTAAAAAAAATGGTGGGATAATAGTGTTAGAGTTGGCTATAGAGATAGCCACCCAAGATCTAGAGGCTAAATGGAAAGCACGAAGAGAAGATCAATATACAATGCTCAAGATTACCATGTATGGAATTAATCCAATGGAATGGATTTGCAAATGATAACCACTTGATTATATAGCCAAGTTTAGACATAGGATTAGACAAGATCACGACAAGT
>VDFB02021407.1:0-15507 GCA_007258455.2 Sequoia sempervirens | reverse complement strand
TACATGATCAGAGCATTAGAGCATGGATCGAGCTTCCCATGTTGTTTTACTCATGAGCTCTTTTAGATAGATAGATTATGATGCACACATTGGCACTAGTTCTCAATCCAGATGGACGAGCGACACACTTGGATGGGGGAGTACACATGATATGGGGGATGTACGAGCAAAGGACAGTCTATGCCTTGGGCTGTTGCATTCTAGCACACTTGTATTATGATCTTGGTCAGTTTGTATTTCGAGAGATCGACAATATGGTCCATTTTACACTTCTACAGATGTGGTGCCTTGAGCATATCACATGTACCAAGCCTGTCAAATACCCTTATACTATAGCAGCGAGATATCCACAAACATTCAACTATCCTTTGTGATGTTCATGAAAGTATGGTGATTTTTACTTTTGGAGGGTGAGATTCAACCGAATGGAGGAGAACGAGGTCCTATGGATGCCCTCTCTACTCACTCAAAAGTGGCCAGATCCCACCAGACAGTTACAAAGGATGAATATGGATGGTATCTAGCAGGGAGGCATGACTACATCATATGACCATTGTATTATGGGTGAGTCATTTGACAATTTGGACAGGTACAAACACCACCAAGGGTGTTCCCCTTCATTAGATGATCAGTGCGCAGTACCTAGAGGCCAGGTAACACTATTCGACTAACAATAGATCATGTATGGTACAATGATTTTGATGATTTAGATCACGACCAAACACCAGTCTCTCAAGCTGATGATGTTGGTAGCATAGATGAGCATGAGGAGTGGTTGTCATATGCACGACTAGCTCCTATGTTCCCCATCGATTTTCCTCTAGGTGATGCAGAGCTAGTAGTAGATGAGGGTGATGAGCCAGAGGAGAGAGAAGAGGAGGTAAGGTATAGGCCAGTAGATATTTTTATAGATATTATCGATGAGGAGTACCAGTCTGAGGTTGATCTTGATTATGAAGGCCAGGATGGAGGAGAGGAGGATGAGGAGGATGAGGATTATGAGGAGGAATATTATTACGAGGAGGAGCCACCCTTGAGTGAGGGTGATGAGGTAGCCATTGAGAATCAATACGAGCATGGAGAGTCCTCACATACTTACAAGACCAGATCACAAGTAGTAGCTATAGCAAACATCAACACGCATAGTTAGAGAGAGGCTAGTACATCCTCTACGACCCCCAAAGATGAGGAGGTTGACATTCCTCATGCATCTAGAGACATAGGTGATGAAATTTGAATTGATGTGTGTCCTTTAGTGATTTATATTATTTGTTTATATATATCTATATATCTTGATGATGTGTTACTGATTGTGTACATGATCTATCTTGCAGGAGTGATGAGAGACTGGCGAGAGTTCTATCATCAGGAAGCCACATAGATAGTGCAAGCATCCCTCAAGGAGGATGAGATAGATCCTAACTATGTGCCCCCACTGATTGTGGAGGAGGAGTCAGAGTCACTCAGACCATTTGCGAGCGGCTTATAGTTGTTGGATGAGTATAGGGTCTAGAGTATGCACTAAGACTCAGAAGTTCATGATCACGGTCGCACACGACCGTCTCATGACATCCAAGGACTAGATCATGAGCACCATATCTCGAGGGGTCTAGCTCTCATAGACCATTTTGATATTATATATGATTATGAGATGTATATAAAACTTTGATATATATATAGACATGCACCTTTGATATTATGATGATGTATCTCTATGAATTTTAAATGCTCTATGATTAATTAAATGACTTATGTTAAAAATTATTTATTTAATTGCTTCATGATTTAAGAGGAATGGTGTGATCTAATATAAAACATATTTCAGTTTTATCAT
The DNA here is from genome assembly GCA_007258455.2 of Sequoia sempervirens. Classification (NCBI taxonomy): domain Eukaryota; kingdom Viridiplantae; phylum Streptophyta; class Pinopsida; order Cupressales; family Cupressaceae; genus Sequoia; species Sequoia sempervirens. The sequence continues at coordinate 13,673 of VDFB02021407.1, read as the reverse complement.
AGATAGAACAGTGATAAATGAAAAAGAATATGCTAGATTAAATACACTAATAAGGATTTAATTTAACATAACAAGAGGGTGAATAGTATGAAGTCTAAAGTAATTATAAAATTAATTTTAAATAACTACCTTAGTGTTCAAGACAAATAGGAATTTAGTTTTTCAAAAATAGAGCAATGTGAAAGTTATAACATCAAATAACTTTAAAAACTATTATAGCACTCATACTATTCAAAGGGGATTAGAGATAATACCAACGCAAATGTGTTGTATTAATAGGTTCTTTAAGGGGTGTTCCGTCAAGTTGTGTTAAGAGATAAGTAGCAGAACCATAAGTAGTATCAACTACATCAGGTCCCAACCAATTAGCGTTGAACTTATCTTTACCTTTGTTATCAGCACTAACAGTTCTTTTATTTTCAATAAGAAAAAAATCTCCCTTAGAAAAAAATCTAGGAATAACATGAATATTGTGTTTACATTGTAATTGTTTGGTGTGAGCTTGGAGATGCTCGAGAGCATTAATGCACTATTCATCAAGCATCTCAAGTTGATGTAATTGTTCTTCTGTATAAGTGTTATTTTCAAAAAGGTCTCAAAGAGAAACTCTGAAAATAGGAATTTATAACTCCAAGGACATAATTGCATCAATACCATATACAAGGCTATAAGGGATATTTCCTATGGATGATCAAACATTAGTTCTATAATCCCAAAGCACGTAAGATAACTATGTATGCTAGTCTTTATGATTATTGTGAATAGTTTTCTTAAGGATCTGTTCAAGAAGTTTATTGGTATTTTTTAGATTTTCCATTGGATTGCAGATAATATGGTGTAGAGAAATGATGTTGAATGTTAAATGTTGCAAGAAAATTTTGAACTTCACTATTTTTAAATGGTGTTCCATTATCTGAAACAATTGCAGAAGGGAGTCCAAAGTGAGCAATTATGGATTCTAATATGAATCAAAAAATTACTTTAGTAGTTTTTGAACGAAGAGGGATAGCTTCTTCCCATTTTGTGAAATAGTCAGTTGTAGTTATGATAAATGTATGTGTAGCTAAAGAAGGAGGGAAATTTTTTTTCAATAAGATCTAACCCCCATACTAAAAACTGTCAAATGGGAACATTGGCATGGAGCTTAGCAGGAGGAGCGTGAATCAAATTGCTATGTTCTTGGCATTTGTGGCATCATTTAACATAGTCAAAGAAATCCTTTTCCATATTTCTCCAATAATAACCCATACGAATAAGTTTTTGCACTAATGAACGACCTCCAAAATGACCTCCACAAGCACCAACATGAGCCTGTTCGAGTGCTAAAGGGATTTCAGAATCTTTAAGACAACGTAATAGGAGACCATTGAAAGATCTTCTATGCAACATGTCGGAAAGAATGACATATTTAGTTGCAATTTTATGTAAGTTCTTTCGAGTATTTGTCATGATATGTTCGAGAATGGTACCATTATTTAAGTAGTTGTATATTGTATCATACCATTCACACGAAGTTGTTTGAGTTATTTCCAAAATAAATTCTAATGGAATATCGATGGAAGGTTTCAAGATGAGGTGAATAAAAAATGTGAAATCTATAGAAGGATCATGTGTGGATATGAGAGAAGCTGCACTCACCATTACATCCACGTGTCGATTATCTTTGTGTGGGATGTTATCAATGGTGAACAAGTCAAATTTGTCTAATAACTTCATTATGAGATCCTTGTATCATGATAATTTGTCATGTTTAGTTTGATATGAACCATTGATTTGTTTTATGACCAATTGTGAATCACCAAAGATCTTACTATGTTTAACATGAAGAGATGGAGCAACTTGCAAACCTACAATCAATGCCTCATACTCAAATTTTGATCTCAGATAGGATCTTAGGGACTAATTGGCGTAATTGAATGCTTAATTATAACAACTTAATGGAAACACAATTCATGCATACATTATTGAAGCTTATGCATTAAAGTCTTTAAACTTAAGGTGAAAATCAGAACATGAGAGAGAAGGAGAGAAAAAGTGCAAACAATCTGATAACGAAGTTCACCACAATCGTGACTATGTCTCTAGGTCCACTCCAATAGAGTGAGACCGATCCGACTAATCTCCAAAAAGATTACAAATGCACCAAGACCATTCCTTCTAGCACTTCGGCAGCATAACAATACTCTGTCGTATGAAAATGGCTCAAAAATCTCCACAAGACCTCTCTTTCGTGTCACCTATTCCAATACTTCATCACTTGACTGAACTCCTAAGAGCTACATTCCCCCCTCTTTTATACATAAAATTACACTCTAAATAGGCTTAACAAATGGAATAAATGAATAACTCCCCTTAACAACTCGTAACAAGGTTTGTTTATTTTTTCCTAACCCCCTTTTGTTAATTTGTTAGGTGGTTTTGCTTATTTTTGGCCTTATAGGCCATATGGTTATAAATTCGGCCTTGCACAATCTTTAAATAAAAGCCTCCACCTATTTATATCAAATGTGTTTGGTGGTGCATCGACAAACTTAGATTTTGCTATAAAAGTGGTCGGGGGTTCCAACCCCGCTGGCCACATTTTAACCACAAAAAATCGGGCCAACTCCTCAACCAAAAGAAACTACATATAGTTTAAAGAAACTTACACGGTATGAATCTGGCCGGGCCGCTATTAGTCTCAAGCGATAGGTCATGGGTGCTCCATAATAAACTTTTGTTGAATCGCCAACTAATCTCTGCTAACCGCCAAAGGAAATAGAAGGGGCATGTGGCACCCTAAGAGCCACCACGCGGTCAACACTTGATTGGTTTCCAAATGACATGTCAATGCTACATGTACGCTTGACGCCAATGCCACATGTATGCTGACTATGCTACCAATCGCGGGCACGGATCGTCACTAGACTAATGATCAGGTTGCCACGTGGATGCCGACATCATCATTGTACCTTCAAGTCAATGTAAACTTCAGGTGGATCGCCATCTCGAAAGCATACGATTTTGATTTTGACTCAAACAAGGCGCGGAAAGCCGTGATGAGCTCTTCGCGATGATGCAACTTTGACAACATTTGATGATATAATTGTTTTTCACTTCTAGACGGCCCCTCGCGAAGTTTGACCTCGGGTTTGACCGTCATAATCCTGTACAAACGAACTCCTTTTCGCTCCGTTCAAGTTGCGTTGGAACCAGGACATCGAGATCTTTCTGATGGTGCAGATTCTAGAGAGAAATGAGACACTTCAATTTTCACTAAAAAATATCCACCGGATCACAAACACACCTTCCGCAATACAGGAAATCTAAATGATATAGGATAAGGGAATAGGTTTGTCGTTAGGTGGAATTAGGACTACTCCAGTGCTGAAACCTATTTGAAAGTTAGATCCATCAAAAAATAATTCCCATGGTTTAATATCAGTGGTTAATACATGATCATCAGGAAAGGAATCATTAGTAGGGAAAGCAAAGGGAGAAGGTGCATCCACTAAGTGATCAGTCAAGGCTTGACCTTTGATTGGTTTTGGTGAAACAAATTTAAGATCAAACTTAGTTAACAACATTAACCACTTAGCTAATCATCCTAAAAGATCAGTTTTGTTGAAAAGATATCTAAGAGGATCAAATTTTGTGACAACTTGTACTTCAAAATTTAGTAAATAATGTCGCAACTTACTAGTAGTGAATACAAGATAAAAACATTGCTTTTCAATTGGTGAATAGCCTGTTTCATAATCAAGGCACGACTCTGTAGTAAATAGGGTGTTTGTTACCTTGATCACCATGTTGAGCCAACAATGCTTGCAGAGCACGCGAAGATGTGAAATGATAGGTTGTAAAATAGGTGGAGTGGCTAAATATTCCTTTAGACTCTCAAAATATTGTTTACAATCCTCATTCCAATTGAAAGGGACATCCTTTTTAAGGAGATGTGTGAAGGATATGGTGTGATAAGATAAAGATGCAACGAAATGACGAATAGCTTGAATTGGACCTTGTAACATATGCAACTAAGAAATATTCCGAGGAGGTGGCATGTTAATGATGGCATCAATTTTCTTTGTGTCCACTTCAATGCCTCTATGAGATATGAAAAACCTAAGAATTTTACCACTATCTATGCCAAAGACACATTTTTTTGGATTTAATTGCATGTTGTATTGTTTTATGCGTTCAAAGATTTTATAAAGGACATTCACATTCTCTTGTCTTGTTAATTATTTAGCAAGGATATCATTGACATAATATTCTAATATTTTGTGAATTTAATCATGGAAGATTAATGTCATTGCACATTGATAAGTTGCACCAGCATTCTTTAAACCGAAGGGAATCACAACCCAGCAAAATGTACCACAAACAGTTGTAAATGCGGTTTTGTATTGATCTTGAGGATTAATAAGGATTTGATTATATCTAGAAAATACATCCATGAATGATAGAAAACCATGTCCAACTATTGAATCCACGATGATGTCTATATTACGAAACTTGTGGAAAATCATCTTTTAAGGAGGCTTTATTCAAATCTCAAAAATTTGTGCATATACTAATACTATTATCAGGCTTTGCAACTATCACAATGTTTGAGATCCAAGGAGAATAATCAATAGGTTTAATAAAGCCTGCATCAAGAAGTTTCTCTGGTTCTTCTTCAACATGCAAGGCTATGTTAGGGTACATTTTGTGAATCTTTTAATAGACGGGTTTAGCATTTGGAGCAAGGACAATGTTATGCATCAAATTTTTTGGGTCAATTCTTGGCATATCAAAATATTTCCAAGCAAATATTTCAGGGAAATCATGAAGTAAAGTGGTTGTGTCTTCTTGTTCTTCATCATCAAGCCACTTCCCAATTTTAATAATTTTATTTGTATTATGAATATCCATAAGCACATCAATTGTATTGCCTAAAGGGAGTGCATTGGATTTAGGACTTTTAGATTCAGAGAAATATTTAATGATATCACTTGCTTAGACTTTCTTGGTAACATTTAAAGCATGGGAAATGTGGTAGGAATGGTGGTTATATCAAGCTGTTGACCACGAGCCTTAGTGGATGACTTATTTGAGATGAAGTCTTGGAGGGATTCATCTAACAAATCAAAGTCATCGCAAGTAAAAGGTTTGAGGAGGGATTGATCATTAAGGGTATTAGGTTTCTCATGACAAGCATTAGAGGATGAAGTGAGTGAGATGACACTTTTAATGGCATCATCTAGCTGGTCGACATCATCACTACTAAGTGGCTTGGATGAGATGTTTTTTTGAATTTGAATCATGTGTTTAATTGGATCATTTGATGTGGTGTGTGATTGGTTTTGAATATTTTCTAGAGTTTCCTCAATGTAAGTCGATCTAAAAGGACTATGGAATATGACTGAAAATGGAAATTTTAAAAGCCTAAGACTATCCATAAATGCCATGAAAAGAAATAAATTTTATGCTAAGGAAAACAAAAAGAACTTAATAGAAATAGAAAGGAAATAATAGAAAACCGAAAGATGGAATGCAGGAAATGAGAATCTGGAAATACTAATGAAAACCCGTAAAGGGACTGATTCACCCTACGTGGCGAATGAGTCCTAGGAGATGAATTTTTTTAACGTTTTTCTAATTTTTTTGGCATTTTCTATTAAATTTCAACTCTATATGATGCAAACATAGAATACAAATATAGAGATGCAACATAATGGACTAAAATAAAGTAAAGAATGCTTTCACTAAAGTAATGCTTTTAAGAATCCTAAAACAATGCAAGAGCATGAAATAATGAAAACCTAAGATACAATTAGATGTAAATAAAAATGTTATTATGTTCAAAAGTTGGGTTCACCCAAATGAAACATAGATTTTTGGGACCCTATGGATGACTCTTGCACTTCTAGGGTTTTTCACCTAAAAGGAGAGAGATAGGGCCAAAAATGCTTATGTATCACTCAAATTAGGATGTGTGTGATGTGATGTGGTGTAAACTAAGTTAAAACTAAATGCAATGAATTAATCTATGTGATTGAAAATGAATGCAAAGTTCAAATTTATACAATGTTTGAAAACACAATGTTCTTTGTAAAAAGACTAAAATAATGAACAAAAATGCAACTTTTAATCAAACAGAGAGTTGTTTCTCAAAATATGTGCACCTGGAAAGTTGTAGAGGTCTGGAGAATAATATAGAAAGTTGATGAAATTCAAACTTGGGTTGACTGGGACTCATTCGCCACCTTGGGTGAATCAGTCCCGGGTCAAGACTTTTCTGCACAGAATTTGTTTCCTAATAGTCAGGGATCTGAAATAGTATCTAACTCAAATATACATCTTTAGATGGGACTCATTCACCAAGCATGGTGAATCATTCCACTTTCTAATTCTTGCAAACAAAAAACTCATATTTGTACCTTGACACCTACACAGTAGATTTTGATGGAGACCCGGTTCGAGATCTCAGAAAATCCCTACAAAATAGATTAAATGAGTAGGTATAATGGGGGGTTTTCCTTGGTCAAACCCCTAGGTAGGTAATTAAACCTTTAATAGAGTAAAATTTCCATAAACCCTAGACTTAGATGTGTTAAAGACTAAGAAAGGATGAAACATTTAAGGGTCCTATTCTATTGCTCTAGAACAAGACATGCAAGATTGATTGAAATGATGCAAGATCTCTACCCTAGAAACCATAAAACACATGAAACATGGATATAAAATGACATGCAAATGCTAAAAAACCATAGTCCAAACCTTAATCTAAAGATAGAGTGAAAATGGTAGATGAAATCAATAGGAAACCAAGTCTTTAGGCATGATTTGGTGGCTAGTTGCACCTCTTCACCCTATATTTCTTCATGATTCACCATAGGCATCCATCATCAACCCTTTGCAATGTTGGATCTTGACAAGATTAGTGAGCTTCAAGACCTACAAAAACCCTAGTTTGTTGTCCTAAAACTTCAACTTTTGATAATGAAACTTGTTGTAGAATGCTTTTCTTTTGTAATTACTCTTGAAGAATGATAATGAGATCATAAGAGATGTAAAAGATCCTATAAAATGACTTAAAATATGCATTTATAAGCAATAACATCTTATTTTACCATTAATTAGACCTAATACGCTGACATTCACTAGAAACAAAAGTTAAATTGATTGAATTCCCACTTGATTTTGAATTTTCCCTCAAAGGGGACTCATTTGACACCCTTGGCGAATGGGTCCCACTAGAGGGAACTCATTCACCCAAGGTAGTGAATGGGTCCCACTACTGATGTTTGAATGTGGGTTGTCAGGGTATGATGTTATTAAATGCTATTTGTCAGGTTTTATGTGACTTCACATATGAAATGTGCCTCTAGATCAAAATTAATAGGTCTAAGGGGCCTATAAATGTTGTTTTGAAGGGAAACGATGTGAAGGGACTCAAAAGTGGGTCTAATTATGCGAGAAATTGTCTCTTTTCTCAAGAGGGTCCAATTTTCTATGGCACAGTTTGTAATTAGCTTCATCAAAGTTTGTTGTGTAATTTTTTCTTCTTCTAAAGTGGTTGAAGTGGATGCTTTCAAATTTTGTGTTGACATTACTGCTTTTTCTTTCCCCTTTTCATACTCTTCGTTGATGACCTTGTATTCTCCCATGAATGTAGGTGTGAAATCTAATGATCCCAAATCATCTAGAGATAACATTGTGAAGGGTTTAGGACACCTATCTTTTTATTCTTCTTGCAAATGTTCCACTTGTGTAGTTGGTGTCAATGTCTTCAAAGGATTTTACTTTCCTTTGTCAATGTTCAAAAAAAATTTTGGTTTAGGGTTAGCTTTGATTGTATACACTTTGTTGTTGTAGACATACTTCATTGTACGATAAAGAGTAGAAGGTACCCCATTCATTACATGAATCCATAGCCTTCCTAAAAGAAGATTATATGAAAGATCATGAGGGATAACATGAATAGGAGTTTGTAACATGGCATTTCCAAATATAATAGGAAAAGTGATCACACCAAGCAGCTATTTTCCTGCATTATCAAATCCTTGAATCGATAAGGAATTAGGTTCAATTCTTCATTTATCCATGCCAAGCATATCCAAAAGGGTTACACTACACACATTAAGGGTTGAGCCATTGTCAGCAAGGGTTCACTTTATCCATGTTCTATTATATTGAGCTATTATTATGAAAGCTTCATTTGTTTTTCTCTTCTAATAGAGGTAACTCATCTTGATGGAAAGTAATGTCCAAGAAGATCAATGTTATAGCTTGAATTTGAGTTGTCACATAATTTGATTGCACATTAGGAGGGGTAGGAACTTGTTGTAATGCACTTTGAATTATGTTATGATAATGATGAGAGGCTTGAATGGTATCCCATAATGATATCTTAGTAGGAGTGTTCTTAAGTTGTTCAACAAGGTCATACACCTTTGCACTTTGTAAAGGAAAACAAGGAGGACTAGGCAAGATAGGGTTAGGAAATTTGAGTGATGTTGAAAGTGTTTTCCTTGGTTGTAGATTGTCTTGAGTATAATATATATGAGCCATGGTATTATAATTTGACTACTGCGACACATTATTCTTAGGTGGTTCGAGGATGAGGATAGTTTTATTTTGAGTTTATGGTTGTTGTGAGGGTTGATAAAGGATAAGTATAGGCTTAGGATAGTACTTCAAGGGATATCTAATGTGCATAATGTTGATGGGTGTTTCGTACGCTTTCTCAGCATAGGTAGTGTGTATGTGCACTACCTCTCTTGAAAGGAAATTTCCAACAACATGTTGAAAATCACCCCAAGGTCTCTCAGGTGTCAGGTCATGACTTGCATGGAACTCCTTAGTTGATGTTTGATGTGATTTTGCTGGTAATCATAGGGAAGAATTACGTAGCTAGATGTGGAGTGGATCTTAAAATTTGAATTTTTTGAGGTGGGATTTAAGGTGCACTTTGTTGTAGGTTTAAACAACAATCTAAAACTTCAATGTTTTCCTTAAGTTTTGGCTTTACAATGTGCAATGAACCTAAGCATAGGATGTTTTCTAAAAAAAAAGGAAAAAGAGCAAGGAAGATGGAAGGCTCCTGGATTTGTAACTAACTGTGAATAGTAATCATGGAGTTCCCACCATGGATAGATTCCTTCAAACAAAATTTCACTTAACCAAAAAATTCACAGTCTCATGAAATTTGTGCTATTTTCTAAGGCCTACAAATATTTCATCATTCCTTCACCATATACATGCATGAACAGAGATAAAAGTTTGAGGAAACTTTGAATTCAAACAAAAAATAACCTTACACAACTATTTACCAGCAACAAACAACAGAAAGTATGGACTAGGAAGGCATCTACACATTAGAAATCTTCATGATTACATAACAACATTACCAAAATCTATTTAACCTATTTGAATATAACTTAAAAAAATAGTGTAAATCTAAATAAAGCATCTAACAATGGAGATTGAATCATGAAACATGTGAAGAACTCAGAAAATGCACCAAGTCAATGTATTTTCATTATAAATTTATGCAGCATGTCTTTACAACAACTCAACTCTCTTTGAAAATGAGAGGAGACCCCCTATTTATAGTGCCCAAAAAAGTAGAACGAATGGCCAAGATTCAATCTTATTGTCTGGCCAAGATTTACTACAAACTAGGGTTCTACCTACCCCCCAAATATATTACAATTTAAAATACAGTTTTGTCCTCATCCTTATTTTGTCTTCTAGTGACAACACTGTAGCATTTTGTCTTTTGTTGATTGCTCTTTCTCCTATAGCTATTCCTTTAGGAGTTCCTCACTGACAAGAGGGTGGCCCTCCTACTTCTTCAAAGTTGCATATTCCATGAATTTCAAGATCACGACTTGAAGATTCTCGATTTCCATGATCTTGAACTGCAACACTTGATAACTCCATTCCATGGAGTTGTCCTCAAGTCTTTTCTAGTCTTCATCATATTTGGCGGTGTGATCTTTGAACAAATCTGACTGGGTGAAGGTGCGGATGGTAAAACTCATGAAATCTATTGTTATCTCATCTAACATCGTGTCCTCCATCTTCTTCTAGAAATGAGGTTTTATTTTCTCTGGATCAATTTGCACCACAGGCATGTCACATCCCATCATTATCCTTAGATATCGGGTGAAATCTGCCCTAATTTATTTGACCCATTCGATATCTAGATCCACTTTATCCATTATCTACTCCAACCTTTCTCTTATGTTATCAAATTCCTGCTTCCACACATCCACTAGGCAATGATCGTCCCTTTTTAGTGTGATCTTGTTTTCCCATGTGGCTTTTGGTAGTCGGAGGATAGCCTCGATCTTTGGATAGGTGGAATTATATGTCCTAGGGAAGTTGGTGCAGAGCTTCTTTGTGCCTTCTAGAGACTGATGTAAATCCAAGAACTTGTTGGCTATTCAAACATCCTGATTGATACCCATGTTCCCGACGTATAAGACCTATTAGAACCAACTCTTTGTAGTTTTTTCCAAGTTCTTTCTCTTTTCTAGTTTGTCAATTTGTTCCTTGGACAACAATTGGGGTGGAGCCGCAGACGTGGTAGGAATGTCTTCAATTGAAGACTGGTCATTTTTGCATGTAATGTATTAAGGCGGCTACTTCTACTTTAAGCTCATCCTTTAAGACTTTATCCTGTTGTATTAGGTGCATGACCGTAGCCACTAACTCCTTGAGATGCTCAACCTTTTTCTCCCTAGTAGCAATTCCCAAGTTAATGGCAGAGACATTATAACTTACTCCCTCTTGGCCCACCACCGGTGTTGCTATTTGCACAGTTCAAGACCCAGAAGCATCCATCGTTACCTTGGATCTAACTTTGGACTTCTTCTCCTTCTTGGTTGAGATTTGTGCTTGGGCTAGTATAGTGTCTAGCCTTGCTCTTGGATCCTTCGGGGTAGGAGTCTTCTTTTCAAGCTGCCGCTCCAGCCATTCGGGAATAGTAGATTTTCCCTTGGGCGATTCTTGGTCACCCTCACCCTCCTTTGTCTGGATCTCTGTTTTCTCACCCGTGGGAGCCCTTTCTTCCATTTTTCTATTGTCTCCTTCTTCGTCATCAGAGTCTTGGGTGAATGTGAGGAATTTGATGGGAGGCTTAGTAGGAAATCACTCCTGTTGGGTTTCTTCTATCTCGATTTCCCTTTCTTTCCTTTCTTCAACTTGTTTTCCCTCATGCACATTCTCCTCGGGCTTGTCTCTTTCTATATCTCCTTCTTCATAAGGAGGTAGCACATCCTCCTGTTGTTCCCATATAGGGAGTTCTACATCCTTTACTGTTTCATCACCTTCTTGCCCTTCTTCTCCAAGAGGCGGCCCTCCTGCCTCTTCTTCATCATGCTTCAATTGTTTGGCCATTTCCTCTTCGAGATCATCATCTAAGGTTTGTATGATGGTTCTACCACCTACACCCTCCTCTTCATATCCACTCTCAAGAGACCCTATTTCTTCTTCTTCATGAACCACCCTATCAATTTGACTATGTTCATACTCTAGGTGTTTGTGGTACTCATCGGCTTCCTCCTCCATTTCCTTCGAGGCTTCTTTCTCCTACCTCTCCCATTCTTTATAAATTAACATTGTGGCCTCCATTATTGGTGGTCCCGTTGGAGGTTGTGAAGGCATAGCACTAGCGAGGACTCATGCTAAGGTAGCTTGAATGGTGGGTTCCAAAAAGATCTGAGAAATTTTTGAGGGAACATTCTGCATGTGCCATGAGAAAGCCTCTAGTAATGTGAGTGTAGTCATCGGTGTTGTTGGTGCTGCCAATGGGAGTTATGTAGTAGGTGACATGGTGGCAGAGGAAAGCAGAGTAGTTGTGGTGGAGGAATAGTCACGCATTATTATGCGCCTAGCTGGGGGTGAGGAGGCAAGATGGACTGAGATGTCCACTACAGGTGGGGATGTGGTGACCATGGCTTGGGAAACAGATGTCAGGGAGGTCAAAATAGGGGGAATTGGAGGAAGTTCAAGCTAATCCACTTTCTCTTCCTTACCCTCTTGAATTGTTGGCTACTCTGCGACACTTCCTATTCATTTGGGCCTCTTAGATGGTGAGCCCCCTGAATATTTCCTTGAATAAACCTTGGGGTCTGGAGATTGTTTTGTTTCAACCGCTTTCCTCTTCTTTAATCTTGTGAGCGGAGGAGTTTTGGATGTCCTGCCCATTGAAGTTGTAGTGGCAACATTGTATGTGGCACTAGGCTCACTCTTGAGCCCTTCATACATAAGGACAACCCCTTGTTGCTTCAATCGGGCTACTTGTCCCTTAACCCATTCTTTAATGTGAGCCACAATTTGTTTAGTTACAATATCGAGTTCATCGACCTCCTGCTCATCCCAATCTATTACAGGAAGTGGCAAGTTAGCGACTGCATTATATCTAGGATCCATGATGGTTCTTTCATCCTCCTCGACTTGATCTAGTATAGGAAACAAATGCACCCTTCTCATGAAGTACGCAGTCATCCTCATGTAATGTCTTGCACACACCTCTTTGTCATCCTCGCAGTCTGCCCAAAAATCCTCAATGTGATGTAGGTGGGCATAGTCTAGTCCCAGTGTCTTTCTTACATGCCCATATAGGTCCACCCGTGGGCGAGCAGTGTGTAGGAAGAAATGGTACTCCACCAATTCCTTTTCAGAATTCCCAACACAATGGGAAGTTTGTAATTTATACATCCCCTAACCGAAGGCTAAGGGATAAGGGACCCTGGCCAAATGTTTACTACTGAGGACTGTATGCACATGTTGCAGCTACCAGGAGAGTTCTAATAGTATAATCCGGTCATTGGGGTACTAGGGCAGCTTATTTGACCTTTCTATGAAACCCTTGGCATGAATATATGTGAATTTGGGGAACTGTATGAACAGGAAGGTGTATTTTTTCAAGAACGCGTGTGTGCTATGTGAGACCCTTCTCTCAAAAGCTCCTCCTAGTAGCCTGATGATGTGGCCGATGAAGGCATCATTCACCATGCAGTACTCCTTTTTGAATTTTCCAAATTATAGCTGGGGATATCGGTGATAGACCTTCAATATTCGACCTGGCTCCTCATTGGGTGCTACAAATAATCTGTTGGACTACCTATGCTCAACCAGTGAGTAGACTAGATAGGAGGTCATGTAGAACTTAGATCTCTTCTTCACATTCATAAACTGCTCATGGAAGTAATCGCTTATGATGCCCCCCCAGTAGAATGAGGGTTTTGTGGTGACATCTTCATCCCCATAGAGGATTTTTTCTAAAAAATACACCATCCATTCTTGGAAAAATGCAACAGTGGGGAGGCCCATCACCTTGCTCAACATGGTTACTAGGTCATGGTAGTCCTCATAGAAATCGCTACGAAAGAGCTCTTGAGGAACCTTTGTAGTGCTGCCTCTTTTCTCCTTGAGCTAGTACTGATTTATTAATTTCTCATAGCCCATCAAGTTTTCATCCCAAGTTTCCTTTCCTTCCTCCATGGTGGGCATCTCCATCTCCTCAACGGTAGGAATGTGGAAATGTTCTAGTAATTCACTCAGTCGACATATCGGCGAGGATGTTCCTATCTCTATCTACAATGGTTCGTGTATGTGGCTGGTAGGCCTGCCGACAAGCCTTGACCAATTCAAGGGCTATGAGATACGGGGGGAAGCCTGCTACCTTTGCAATCCCA
>VDFB02021406.1:0-49263 GCA_007258455.2 Sequoia sempervirens | reverse complement strand
GGAGATCTTTGGCTGGCATATGTAGATTCCGATTTCAGATGAGCTATTGATAGTCATAACTATTGATAATTAGTGACGTTGAAAGTCAAGAGACTCGTGACAACCCGTTTCCTCTTTCTACACCATATTTAATTTGCAATAAGTCGGGGTTGAATCTCATGCATTGAATAATGCCATCAACATGTGGGAAAAAATTATGCATGTTTGGTTGTAATCTAATTTGTGGTCTTGCAAGATGTAGAAAGAATTATCAACAACCAATTTGTTTAATTCACCTACCAATTAGATTCGCTTGAAAGTTTGTAAAACCTTTTCAACAAATTCATTTTGTGCATAACCTGCGATCATTGCAGTCCGAAGAATACATCCCTTGAGGCATTTTGTCAAACAGTTTATGTGCCTTGTCTATGATTCGAAATTTTGCTTGCGTCCACCAGAGCATTTCCAACTATAACAGCTGATGAAAATCCCCACCGATCACCACCCATGCAATTAGTGGAAGGGTTGCAACATAGGGTGGTGGAACCAAATAGTTAGTTAATGAAATTAGTTGCAGTCTAACTTTGCCCATTGATAAATTACAGCGCATATCTGTGAACAGTTAAACCAATTAACCACAGTCAAAGTTTGATCATTGTGAAGGAAAAGGGAGCTTTGGAGTAGAATATTAACAAGCATTTTATCATATGTTAAATTACAATTGACTTGGTAATGTATACGTAAAATCTAAAAGCATAGACAAGAGACGTGTATTGTTTGACATAATGCCTCAAAGAGATGTCCTCTCATGGATTGCAATCACCGCAAGATATGCACAAAATGAAGGGTTGATATCATCGGCCAAACTAACTAGCTCACAATTAATTTGCCTAGTCTTTTCCTCGCCCTAGATGATCTCTCAATTGATGATAATTTTTTGGATGTTCCTTCTTGTGTCTCTCATGGACATGGCAAATAGTCATTGGATGGCGGGTAAATATAGCTCGTTGGCCAATTTTAACCGCAACTTCCTACACCCGCCGGGGCTCGATAGCTGGCATACTCTGCACATCCTCTCCTCTGCAGTGGATTAAAATTGGTGATTTGTTTGCAAGCTAACGGGCGCGGGCCCGTCAAGTCTCATTTTACCGTTTTGTCTTCACGTTCACCCGTCCTTGCATGGCTTGTTGGAGCGATGGAGTACATGAGATCCCTGGAAGCTATGGGTTGCCCATCATGGGAGCCATTGTGGATTGCTTTGATCACTTTATAGTGGAAGGGACGGAGAATTCTTCAAAACGCACATTGAGAAATAAATGAGCACCATGTTCAGAGCCTTTATTTCTCGAGCCTCGCGTCATAATTCTGTTGGATGCCAAGAGCTTTCCCATGCTCTTCGATGTGAGCAAAGTGTAAAAGGAGGTCTTCATGAGTGTCTACATGCACAGCACAAACTTTACAGGAGGCTACAGAGTGTTCTCGTATTTGAACCCTTTCGAAGAAGACAATCACACCAAGCACATGAACTTCTGTTTCCATGTACTAAAGACTGACACAAGCAAATGTTCATTCAATGCGACCACAGAACTAATGCCTGTTCTATCGTGGAGATGCTTGGTTATTCTCTGAGCAACCAGCAGCTTGTGTTTGCTCGTGTGGGGCATAATCAACTGTTAAAAGTAGGCCTTTCCCGCATGACTACAAAATATTTTGCAGCGTCTGACAAGTGTTCAGCTATAATCAATTCCATCGTCCTGCATCTTTCTCGTGAAGTACCAGCCTTTGGCATAATTAACAATTACTGTACATTTTACTTGTACACGGGCTGAATCAAAAGTTTTCGTTGGCCGTATTGTGACAAGGACAATTTAAAAAACTACGTCAAGCCTTCATTAGGGAGAGGACCCACTAGTTGTGCACCCTAATTTTGCGCTTTTAATTATTCTACGTGGAAATTTCAAATCACCCATTTTTTTACAGCAGCTTATTTGGCAAGTCCCCTGCTTATAACTTTTGTTTCAGGGCCACATCATCAAATATGATGCCACATCAGCATGCTTTTTGTCAAGGTGTCCAAAAAGGCCCAATAAAAGAAGTGAGACCATTACTTATGCATTCACAACATGGGTAGTTGAGTGCTGATGTGGCATCACATGATTGGTTGCTTTTTAGATCAAAGGAATACATTTTGTTTAATTATGGGTAGTCAAGTCACAACTATTGGACATTATATAAACAACTACTATCATAACCATAGTTTGCGGACTATTCAGGACTCGTTGTGGACTCGGCGGACTCGGGAGTCCGTTGGCGAGTCAAGTCGACTTGCCACGGACTCAGGAGTCAAGTCCAAGAGAGTCCTGGGTCGGGACTTCCAAGTCCGACCTCAAGACTTGGCCGAGTCTTGAGGTCAGACTCGAGAGTCTCGACCCAGGACTCCTGCGCAGCTGGGAGTTAAAATGGGTTAAAAACCCATGTTTTCTTTTGTTTTTTGTTTCATTTTAACATTCTACTTTATGAAATACAGGTCTGCAAATTGATTTGGGGTTGATTGAAGCCAGGAGAACAAGCTAAAAAGATCAAAATAGAACTAGGTAAGTGATCTAACAATTCTTTTTTTTTTTGGTTTTCTTGCATTCAAAATAAAAAAAATCAAGAAAAATAAGGGAAAATGCTGCCAATTTTTTTTCTATTTTCCAAGTGAAGTGACATGTACTGAATGTCAGAAATGGATGACGAGGAATAAACAGATTAAAATACCACCTTGCAAGAATACCTGGGCAAAATGTGGAGGGATGCCTTAAGACTACTCCTGAGATTATGAAAGAGATGAAGACCTTTCTTGCTGAATATGAGCTAAAAAAAGCTGAAAGGCAAAAAGCAAAGGATGCCCTAGCAGTAGCAATGAGTGGACCCCATTCTACACCATCTATGCCCCATGGTGCTGCAAGTCCAAGCATCTGTGCTCCACATTCATCTTTTGGTGAGAGTCTTGAGGGTTCCTTTTCTACTACTAGTGTTGGCGAGGGTCCTTCATTAGGACCAAATTATTTTATTCCACGTAATGTTCCAGGAGCACAACCTTCACTTGAAGGTACAGGTTGGAATAAAAAAAAGCATCATGAAGCTAAGATGGTTGCTGCAAACTTTTGGTACTACAATAATTTACCTTTCAATGTTGCAAACAATCCATATTGGGAAGGTTTGGTGAACGTCCTTACAGTTGCAAGAAAGGGGTCTAAGACCCCATCATCTAGAGATTTGAGTGGGCCATTGCTAGAGGAAGCCGTAAAGAATACACGGCTTGTGGTTGATGAGCAAAAGAAATTTTGGCGAAGAAAAGGTTGCAGCATTTTATCTAATGGGTGGATAGATGGACGAAATAGAACTCTCCTAAAGTTTTTAGTGGCCTTTAATGGTGGATTGGTGTTCCTTAAATCAATAGATGCCTCCCATGAAGTCAAAAATGTTGAGACTTTATGCAATCTATTAGATAATGTTGTCCAAATTATCACAGACAACGCAATTGTATATGTAGCTGCAGGTAGGCTACTTATGGAGAGGTATCCCACAATTGCATGGTCTTCGTGTGTTGCACATTGTTTGGACCTATTGCTAGAGGACATTGGGAAGATTTCATGGGTCAAAAGAGTGGTTGAAGATGCAAAAAGTGTTACAAAATTTATCTACAACCATACTTGGGTGCTTTCTTTGATGAGGAAATTCACAAATGGCAAGGACCTTGTGCGACCTGGAGTGACACGATTTGCTAGCCACTTCCTCACATTGCAAAACATTCTTGGTGCCATTGCTCATGTCAAGCAAATGTTTGTGTCTGATGCTTGGAAGGAGTCCTCATTTTCCAATAGACCTGAAGGGGAGAGGATTGTTGCCATAGTTTTTTATGAGACATTCATCAAAAATGGAGAGAAGTTGATGGGGGTAAGTAGCAATCACACAAAAAAAAATTATACATGATAATCTATTTGTTGTTTTTATTTTTTGAGGGGTTAATTTTGTTATAATTTAACATTTGTTTTCATTTTTTTAGGTGACAAAACCTTTGGTGAGGGTTCTTCGTATGGTGGATGGAGATAGCATGCCAATGGGTTTCATCTATGAGGCCATGGATAGGGCCAAAGAAGCCATATCACATTACTATGGTGGCAACAAAAGGAAATATGAAATCATATGGCGCGTCATTGATCGGAGATGGACAAACCAACTCCATCAGCCGATTCATGCCTTTGCCTACTTCTTGAATCCGAAGTTCTACTTCTCGGACACATTTAAGGCGGATGAGGAGGTCATGGAAGGTCTTGTCACATGCATTGATAGGATGGTGCCTGATAGTGAACTAAGAGATAAGGTGTTTGATGAGTTGGAGGTGAGATTTGATACATCTTATTTATGAATTTGCAAAGTTGAACCTTGACTATCTATGAATTTTCTATATTTGATTTACTTTTTCTTTTATCTATTCAAGGTCTACAAGGGTGCAGAGGGGAGACTTTTTTCCTCCCAACAAGCAATTGAAAGGAGAAGAAAACAACCAAGTAAAAAATGAAATTAGAAACTTGATTCTTACATATAGATTTTTTACTTTATTCTTATTTCTTAATACTTATATTTTTTAAACATGTTCTTGTAGATCTATGGTGGGAGAACTATGGTGCTAGCACACCAAATCTTCAAAAGTTAGCTATACATGTCTTGTCGCAGCCATGTAGTGCTTCTGGGTGTGAATGCAACTGACGTTTATTTGAGAACATTCACACAAAGAAGAGAAACAGGTTGACTCAACAATGCCTAAATGATTTAGTTTTTGTTCGGTACAACCTTTGCCTTCGAACTAGAAAGGTGGAGGGTGTTTCACACTAGTCCATCGACTTGGATGACATTGATCCATATGGTGAATGGACTATTGATGAACAAAATGATGAGGCTGATGTCTTCCTTACTAATGAGGATCTTGCTGAATTAGAGAGAGTAACAGAAGAAGAAGAAGCAACAAGATTGGATGCCATGGAGGACGACGAAGACACATTTGAATATCATGTTTCCCTTGCTCGATCTCCTAGTCCTCGTTTGGATACTATAGCACGGGAACCTTCTAGTTCTAGGCCTCCAAAATTGAATACCATTGGGAGGGGAAAGAGGAAGATGTAGATTATATGTGGTTGTTAATGTTTTCCTCTTTTTGACATGATTATATGTAAACATTTATAAATTTATGATGCTGTTCTACATTGAAACTATGAGTATTTGATGACTATGAATGATGAAATTTCAATTATTGAGTGTTTGATGATCATATGACATGTAATCTTTGAATTATAGGCGAATCTTGTTCTTACTAAATGCATTAATTTGTTCTTTTCTTTTTTGTAAAACTATAGTTTTTTTTTTTGGCCGAGTCTTTCCTGCCCAGCCGAGTTCCAAACTGAGTCATATTTTGGGCAGTCCGGTGTATGCAGTCCAAGTTTGCAAACTATGATCATAACTATTGGCATTATATAAACAAATCACTATCACAACTATTGAAACATGCTCAACTATCGGGTCCTCTCCCTATATACCACCCATCTTTGGGTGGTGGGTGCTAATCTGAACTACCCCATATCTCAAAGACTCTCAAGCGAGCATAGGGATGTAGGCCATCACCCAAAGATGGGTGGTGGGTAACTATTGGGCATTATATAAACAACTACTATCACAACTATTGAAACATGCTCAACTACTAGGTCCTCTCCCCTAAGAGCTACCACCCATCTTTGGGTGGTGGGTGCCAATCTGAACTACCAGCCTATATTCAAAGACTCTCGGGCGAGCATAGGGATGTAGGCCCATTTACCCGCCGCCTCCAATCACAGGCTGCGAGTAGTACAAATCGTTCCACCTCATCAAGAATCTGCCTTACGCACTATTTCGGCGGTATCAGCACAACTTTGTCAGCACCATTTTCTTCACAATCTGTCACCATCCGCTACATGACTGGCCACATCTGATGCCTCTTAGTACCTGTGTAGCGCAAGCAAATAAAGGAAACAGCTAAAGGAACTCAAATACCCACACGCCCATTCAATTGTCTTGCATTGTTCCCATGAAGTTTGAGTCATTGATTTGAGAAGTCGGGTTACCCTTGTCGTAGAGGGAATTTCTTTGGTATAATTATAAAAATGGTATGTGAAGTGAAGGACTCTATGTAGAGTATTGTCATTTGACCTTACCTGCGTCATCATCTCAACTTTCTTTTAATTTAAAAAAGAAAGATGTTTTCGATTATATTGAAAGGAGTATATTTATTTTTCATTACTTTATAAAAAATTTAACTTTAATTTTCTAATAAATCTTGAATAATTAAATTTCATTTATTTAGATTATTGCAATCCCAATGTCAACCTATTAAATGTTGTTAGATAAGTGATATATTTTCTATGTTTAATAGTTGAGATGGAATTAAATTTTCTGGGTGTTATTATGGGTTTCTCTTAATTTCCTCTTTATTTTAAAGCTTTCATGTTTTATCGTTTGCACCATAGAGTGTAAATAGATTTTGATATACTTTTAATATATACACGTGCTTAAAGGTGAAATGAAGTTTTTCTTACAACCAAGAAATCAGCACATAATCATGCAAAAGTGAAACCTCATCACATTCACAAATTCATTCAGCTCAAAATCCGAACAAAAATAAAGTTGGTATAAAACATTCCAAGATAAATCAGAAGAACTACAACAGACATCTTTGTAAGTTGAAATAAACATTGGCATAGATAACCAGTCCACTACCACAAATCAGCACATAATCATGCAAAAGTGAAACCTCACATTCACAAATTCATTCAGCCAAAGAATCCGAACAAAATTAAAGTTTGTGTAAACATTCCAAGATAAATCAGAAGAACTACAACAGACATCTCTGTAAGTTGAAATAAACATTGGCATAGATAACCGGTCCACTACCACAAATGCCTTGAAGAAAAACAGGGAAACCAAGAAATGCATGGAATTTCTTTCCTTTTTTCCTTGATTTCAAGGAATGATAATTTATTGCTTCACTTAATTCTTTCCACTCTTGTGCAATGCCAAGCGAGCCTCCTTTTTGTTGTGAGCACTCATGATGTGCTGATTTCCCTTAAGATCTTGGTATGGGTCCAGATAATTTTGATCCATTTTAGAGAGTTGTGATTCCACTCTATCCACTACATTCTTTGTATTTTACAACATTGTAAAAATACTCGGACTTGGTGAAAAACTCAGCAGTCCACAATTTTGACAGACTCAAAACTCGACATATAAAATAATTACACTAATACACAAAATAAACTTAAATAATGTATGAGATGCACTAAGAATTTATTTAGAGAACACGCATGTCTATTTTGAACAGAGTAGCATTACTCGAAATCATGATTGGCTCAGCAAACCAAAAGTATAATTGGAATTCAATTACACAAGATTTATTTAGGAGACTAAAAACAGCTGAAAAAGTCATAAAATAGGGGGAATGTTGTTTTTGTTATTTCAAGCCAAATAAAGAGAAAACACTAATTTTCCATCTAGCACAGCTGAAAACAATTTTTTGGCTTAACTTTTCAAAACCAGAGCAGGGGTTGGGGGCAGCAGCCTCCAGCGAGGTAGAGGGATAGATCCCCTGCTACCAGGCCCAAATTAAGGCCTTGGAGGCCACAAGAACCTTCATAGCACATGCCATTTTTCATAATTTTAATGCTTTTATCAAACTGTTGATCAATCCTTTCAATCAATTGACAATCTGTTCATGCCATTGAGATCCTAATCACCGGAGACAAAATGAAAAAAACATAAAAATCAGGCACATTTCATTAAGAAATCGCAAGCCTCACCAAGAAATTTGTCCTTTTCCTGCGATGACTCTGCCTGTGAGTCCCTGAAGAGTTACCGTGCAGAAAAACTCATGAATCAGGCAAGACCTACCTGACTTTGTAAACTATGTTTTGCAAAATATACAGCTGTTTCCTCACATTGCAAGAAAATGTGCAAAAATCTGAAATAGTATTTTTTGAGCATAATCAAGAGGAGAAATTTGTATTATATCTTGTATAGTGTTTCAAAAAGCCAACTTTATGTTTAGAAACTACACTAAGTATGTTTGCTCTATAACTATGGAACCTAGGAGATGTGCCTCATGGTACCCAGCACATGTCTTGGGTATGGAGAGATGTCTCTGTGACATGAGACTGGGACAAAGGCATCCTTGAAGTTTCCAAGACTTCAGTTGACGACTCCCACATCCACCTCTCCTAAAAAACCAAAACCAAAGATTAAATAGGACTATCTGGAAATTATTCTGGCAGCGGATAAGAGATGGAAAATAGAGTCAAGATGAAGTTAATCTAGTAGATGAATGGATTCAAAATTGCCCATGTACTTCTAATATGTTAATATTTTTTGTTATTTTTGCATTCCAATTTATTGGAATTTGGCACATATCAGTATGTACTCTTGAAACTCCTGTTTTGTGTACATTAGAGATACTTATGTGAGGTAATCTAGGACAATATCAATGCCATAATAGAGCCACAAATTGGCCACACTGAGTTTGAGAACCTTGAGGTTGTTTTCCCTCATCCACGAGTGGAGGCACTAGAGTAGATGAGAGGGACAACACAACTTGGGAGATAAACGAACAGTTGGAAAGGCCATAAGGGAAATAACCAGGGGTGCTTACAGGGGGCAATAGCAGATGCCTGCCACAAAACAAATCAAGTGAGAGGATGGCAAAGAAGCACACCAGGAGCTAAGGATAAGCAAATAGACAATCAAAGGTTTCTACAAGATGTAAAATGATTAAGACTATTATGATAGGGTGTGCCACTACACAACAGGAAGATATCAAATCTAGTTCCTAACACAAAAATAAGTACAGAACTGGGATTTGAAAGAGTGTAACTGTAGGTCCAACCAAGCAACGATATATGTGCCAATTTATGATAAATACAATTATAACAGTAATATCACCTTAGCCCATCTTGCAAACCTATTACAGTCATCAAAGTTTCTTCTGCAACTGTATCAACAACTTAAACTTCTCCTGTGTAAGTTCTTACTACAAATTGCAAAACCCTCGCTGCAAAAGAAAATCCTTTGCCAAGCATGTTTTGATTACTTTCTAAAGGCTAAACCCTGCAAATTGCAAAGCCCTTTCTACAAAAGAGCATCCTCTGCCAAGTGTGTTTTGATTGCTTTCTAAATGCTAAAACTGAAAGATTCTGGTGTTTGCCATTCCATCTCCTTCACTAGTTTGCAATCACTTTCTTTTTTCCCTTTTTATTTTCCATTAACAAAAGTGTACGTCCCATCACAATTTGACCTAGAGGTCCATTATCACAAATTTCCAGAGATGCTGGAATTCCTATATTCCGACATTTTACTTCTTTAGCAGGATATTAAATCAGGATTGTAGCAATGAACAGAACACTTCAATCTAGCAGGATGCCCTCCTCCCTTTTTATTTCAAAATTGTCTTTCATAATGTGAATCTGCTGTACCAGAATAAGTTACAAATCTACAATCTGGGGTAGCAAATTAAAATGGATTGAATGCAATCATCTTCATCCAGCCATTATAGAAGCTTTACAAACAACTCATTTCTAAATTATGTCCAACTACAATTTTGACACTCTATGGTCTATGCATTCTCTCCAAGCCACACCGCAATGCTTTTATTTGTTTCCACGCCTATATTTCTTATAAAACAAAAATTAAATACATACCAGATGAACTTTTAATTAAATCTCCATATAAGGAAATTAGCTCAAAGCTGTATAGAACAAAGATTGTTGAAAATATTTAATTACTTTGTTCCTTTCTTCTACAACACCATCCCCTTGTTGAAATAGTCTCAACCTCAAGCTTCAGATTTATAGCATTGAATTTTGAAGAATATAATGAATTACTAATGCTACTCATTTACCTTTTGCAGCATTAGTTCTATTATTCAAAAACTCGTCTTCTTGGATTATTCTAATTTATCTTCGCCAATTATCCTAATTTTTACACATAATTGTTTCATCTACCAACTGCAAACTGGATCAGCATGTTATCTCATCAAATGTATCTTCGCCAATTATTCAAAAACTCGTTATTCAAAAACTCGTCTTCTTGGATTATTCTAATTTATCTTCGCCAATTATCCTAATTTTTACACATAATTGTTTCATCTACCAATTGCAAACTGGACCAGCATGTTATCTCATCAAATATATAGGTCATGTTAATTTGAGTTCTCAATATTTATAAACAACTTTCTTGAAAATTGAATGTGAAATGGATGTGCATGTTGTCTCATTGAATTTACCAGTCATGGTCAATGGATGATTTGGACTCCAAGCATCACAACTAATATAAGCTACGTTCCATGTTTCCAGAGAGGGCATGGCAGGCAGTGTTGGGAAGCATTTCAGGGATGACAGAGAACAAAAGGCCATATTTTGGGGGACAAAAGGTGAGGGCATTTAAAAAAGGGGAATACTTTAATATTTCAATTCATATAACAAATTTCATAATAGTTGAATTTTGAATTCACACGAGAGTTGACACACAAAGTAACAATACTTCATTGTTTGAATTTGAGTTTTCATTGTCATTATCAAGGCTCGACTGCACTAGCTCAATGTTGGAGATAAGATTTTCCAATGAGCTTTTCCTATCTTTAAGAGCTTGTCATACTTTTTAGGCAATCAAATGCATCAAAGAAGGATCCTATCTCCTAGAGGAGCTTCTTGCCATCACCCAACCTTTTGTTTAGCACTATGCACAAGTTTTCAAAGCTTAGGAGCCATCTCCTAAGCAATCAAATGCTTTTCAACAATGCATTCAGGTGGTTCCCTGCAAGATTTCACCTTCTCATAGATCCTTGTGTGAGCAACTTGTCACTCACAAAGACCTTTATGAGGCTCCTTTTTCCATGGCCATCGTAAAGCCCCAAGATGTGACAGGTTTCCATGTGAATTGTACAAAGCCCTCTTGGATATGATTGGCAATAATCTTTATAGTGTTTCTAGTTTTTCCCTAAAGCCCAAGCAACTTGAAATTAGATCCATGACTTCTTCAAGCCCTTTAGACTTGAGCCTTTTTCTTAGCATACGATACTTTTAGAAGATTGGCCCAAGACGACTCCTAAATTCACTCAAATATGACATGCTTTCAAAGTGGAAATCCTATTTAGTATTTGGAAAGATTGGAGTCCTGCTCTTTTTTCTAGATGCACTGTTGACAGTATTTTCTCCATGTATTCTAAATCTATAAAATATTCCAATGTGTTAGGGCAAGCTAATAAAGTTGCACTTGAAATGACTCACATCTAGGGGCTTCTTAATCATTAGGGTAATGCACCTTGTATGCTTACTAGACTTCTGCCAACCACCCCTCATTCCAACAAGGATCAATCCCTACCACAAAGATGTTGACAAGGCAGAAGTCAAAATACTTGTGGACTTGATGATTCTCATACTTTTTGGTGCGGAGCTCATGGTCTTAGTGTTCGTGGTTGGTCCTAATCATTCCATCAGCATTCATCTTCTCAACTCTGCACTAGAGGAGCTCCGTAATGGGGGTGACTATCTCTACTCACCTTTTTATGTGATATAGTGTATTTTTAAAAGATTTATACTGCTGAAATAATAATGCACTCTTTGAGATAACACCAAATCTAAACAGACATGAAATTTATAATATATTAATATGTTAAAATGATATTTATATAATCTATATTGTGCATGTGATTGAGTTAAGTTTTTTGGAGAGAAGCAAATTCTGGTAGTTATTGGAGTGGTGGGAGCCCAATCTGTTGCTTGGATAAAATAATCTCAAATTTATAATAAGATGTTAAAATGACTTTTATATAATCTGTATCGTATATGCGATTGAGTTACATATTGGAAAACAGCAAATTCTGGTAGTAATCAGGGTGATGGGAGCCCAACCTGTTGCACATACTTAAATGCAGAGGCTGAGCATAATGAGCAACTTTTGGTGATGGGGAGAGCCATTTTTTTGCCCAAATAATTTACTTAAAATACTAACATTTTTTTTAATTCTGTGTTTCTTTTTTGACACTTCTGGCATCCAGGAATGGCTGGCCATACCTGAACATTTCCAGGCAGCTGAGTGCCATTTCCAAGACATACCTGGACCTGCAGGAGCAAACGGAACAGCTTGGGGGCATGGTGGGAGCCCATTCTGTTGCTTGGATGATGTGCACAACATGCAGAGGCTTAGCATAATGTGCAACTTCTGGTGGTGGTGAGAACCCTTTTTTCTTGGTTGGATAATTTATTTAAAATATAGAGACTGTTTTTTTTAACACTCCTGCCGTCCGGGGATGGCTGGCCATACCCAGATGTTTCCAAGACATACACACCAGCAGGAGCAATTGAGGACAGGTCAAGGATGATTCCAATATGTTTTCAAAACATGACAGTTACCGGAATGACCATAAAAACTTGGGGATGTGTCCCAATCTATAACTGAACATAAGAGAAAACAGATTTGACCAACATAAACCTTTGATTAGTGATGGGTTGAATCATGAATGACTTAAAGAATGCCAGGGCCATTCCATATGGGATAAGAGAGCTACCCACCACAATTAATTGTCCCTAAATGAGTTCTATTATTCCTACACTCATATTTCTTCCTCGTCTTAACCAGCACACAAGAATGCTTTGTGATTGAGTTGTCATGTATACTGTATTGCAAATCATCAGAATGAGGAGATCTAAGCCTCTCAATTTAAAGATAGTTCAAGGAAAAAAAGAGCTACAGAAAGGTTTATTAAAGACAAGCAAGCATTGATAGGTGCATTGCCATATACCAAGGTAGTTTTTTTTTGAGCAAGAATTGACATGTGGCCATAGCACTCCTCAAGTTTTGGAACTTCCAAGGTTGTATAAAGAACAAGCATTCTGCTCATATCTTAGATTCGTTTTCCAATGATGTTTTCTCATTTTCCTGGTGTTTGTTTAGAATTTAATATCACAAAATGAAGAATAATAGATGTTAGAAAGAGATGAGCAAGGATTGGGAAAGGCACTGCAGGAATGAAAACAGGGTAAATAGTGGAGAGGTCTCCTTGGATTGTATTAAGCCAATATTATCTAAAATTTTAGGTGGTTGTCTAAACAATGAAGAAGACATTTTACTTGGAAAATCCCCATGTGATTTCAAATTTTCACTAATGTTAGAATAAGCTTTTGAGCATGTAAGTGAAGGTTTTACTTTCAAGCCTTTCACAATGAAGTTGAAGTAACAATTAAGACACAATTAAAATTTAGCTCTTCTGAACGCCATATTGTTAATATGATATAGGAAGTAGAGTAATGGTTAAGAAATAGAAAACTGTATACAGTTGCCTTTCACTTTTCCAATTCTGGTTTAGTAATCAAGAAACTTTATTTATGTTGCCAATATAATTCATTGTGATGCTTGTCTGGAAACTAGGTAATACAATTCATGCTCTTCATATTATTCGATTTATGCATTTGAATATAAGCCATTCAATTATGCAATGGGTTCCACTCCTTAAACTGTGATTGTAGTGTCTAAGTGTATATTAATCCCTGCATGGTGATTAACGCATGCCTTGTTCACTGCTTTCAATGATTTAAGCTTTAAAACACTTGTCATTGTGGTCATTCAAGAAAATAAACATAAGTAGTTTAAATACATTAACATTGTTACACATCAAAGTTCAAGCAAAATATATTTCTTAGCCATGGAAGACATACTTAAAGCCCCCAAGAGGAATTAAGTGATATTCTTAGCAATATCAACATAAATTAAATATCCTTACACAAGGTGATGTGTATGCTTGGGCAAAATTTTCTGGCATCATTGTGTATGCATAAAAATTGCTACTAACACTTTTCTTCCAGTTCAAGCTGCATCGGACTCCAAAACAAGACATATGGCAGGATTGGGATGTGTTGTGAGCATGCTCAAGATAAAGTTCTTGATGGACCCAAAATCAAAGATCCTCCAATGGATCTTTGATCCTAGCTTGTCTTTTAGAACTTGCCAAAGTACCTGCCAACTTTTATCATTCATCATCTAGCCATTTTTCTCCTTAGGTCTATTTTGCAGGCCATTTTCCCTCTAGGACCTAGGAAGCTAACTTCAGTACATCCCAAAATCACCCCTATTCTATTTTTAGTGACATTTAACACATCACAAATGTGCCATACATGCCAAAGTGAGTTATTCTTTTAGATTAGGGACAGATTCACATGCAGTTTTGATCTTTGAACATTTTAGAACTACATCATGAATCAAGTTTTCAAGGAATTTTTCTTGAACATTCCATGTAAAAGGTTCAGACTTTCAAAATAGGTCTCATTCTCACGATGCAGCTAGGAGATAGGTTGTTAATCCCCTTGTAGCTGGAGTATGCCTATCCCTCTGTGTGGCCCTATGTTACCAGAAACACAACTGGTAAGCTTCATTTCCTGTTTTAATGGGAAAAACGGTGTTTCCATTTGAACAGCCCATTTTTCCCATATCACATTTTCTGCTGGACAATGTCACTCAGTAAAAGCTGCAGCAGTGGCTATATTTTGCGCTATGGGCTATCATCTGAAATTTTTATGATTGTGTTATAGTTTAAAACACATAGGTGTCCCTACAAAATATAGGTCATGATTTTACAATTTAAATAACTGTTTTTTTTTGTTAATTAGTGTTGATGTATACAGCGTTGGTCACTTCATTCCAGCCCAGACCAAAAACAATTAAATCATAGCCTTACGGCTATTTAATTGGTGGAAACGATTTTATGAAATGAGACATCACTTGATAAAAGATGATTAATATTCATTTAATATAAATGGCATGATTTCCTTAGAGGCACAATTATTTATGGAGGCCAACTTCTTGCTTGTAAAGGACATGCCTCTTGGATGAGGCCTACATGTTGTTTTTGGAGAGTCACGTCTCTCCCTCCACTTTGTATATATACACCTTCATTGCAATCCATTTGACATCGATTCATTTCACTTGTTCATACAATACACTTCATCCATTCTTGGTGCGAATTCATCTCAAGGCAGTTCGAGTTTATATACAAGTTCAGTTCGGCATTATTGGAGGCTGGATTTCATCAGCGAATTGTCTTTGTGTTTCTGTGTTGCATCATATCTGGTGCTTATATTTTGGCCTCCATATCGGCCTCTTGTAAGGAGATCATTGTTGTTGAGATTCATTATATAAGTGATATATTGTTGCTGGGTTTTTCTCCCTCGAGTGGAGGGTTTTCCCAGGGTATCTGCTGTGTTATTGTGTGTGAATTTTGAATTAATTTTCTGTGCATACATCTGATCATAAAATCTAACAATTAGATGCCTTCATTTCTAAACTAGTAAATATTTAGCATTTACAAATTAATTAAATTACTCAAGCTGTGTTTAAAATACAACTAAAAGTTTTTAAAAATTTAAATATTTAATTATAGGATCGTGAATTTATAAATAGTAAATAGAAAAAGTTATTATATTATTATAGATAAAGTTAATATATTAAATGGTATTATAAATACAATTAAATTACATTACAATGTAGCAGTAAAGATAATATTTGGTGTTTTTATTTATTGTAGGCATGTAAGTATAATATCCCTTTATTGTCTGCAACCTCTTAATAACATGTCATTGTTGCTATTGCAGTTTCCATTTCTTGTTTCTGGACTATTAAAGCAATTGTCAAATGCCAAATGAAAGTAATTTGCAGAAAGATTATAAAACGGGATTTCTGATGCAAATCCCAGGTTGATGTGTTAGCATCCTCCCTTTCATGTACTAACATCAGTAAAAGTTCCATGATGGGGGGAACTCTCTAGCTTGTGGTTGTTGTCAATGCAATGTCCCTTGATTACATGTTATCTATACAGTGGCATATCCCCACAATGTGATTTTGTTCTACATCATCGATCTCTCCGTGATGGATCTTTCCTAAATAGTATTTTCCCTGCCTTGTTAAGCTGTAGTATTCTAGTCAATGAGTCATACAGATGAATGTGGGAAGCAAAACCAATGACAACACGTAAGAGGAATTATTACAAAATACAAGGTTCACTTGGGATTGTTGATCCAGATGCTCTATTTATTTAAAGATTGAAGTACATTAAAAAACTGTAATTGTTGGAAGATCATCGTTCAGTCTTTCTTGTTGGGAATTTCACTTTTGTCAACTCAGAAAATATTATAAACAGTGCAAAACTTAAATCATTCCAGCTCTAACATATTTCTAGTAAGTCATTTCTAAAACGGCAATTTAACGGCAATTTGCTTTAGGGGGATCTTTGGTGAATAAAGATTTAATTAGCCAATATAAGATACAAATATCATTATATGCTTAATAAAATCAAACACAAACACTACCCATTCATCATTTCCCTGTAAATAATGTGTTGGATGCAAAGCCATAAAAACAAAATTCGTACTGGATTGAATTTTGTAGTTAGAAATTTACATTGCACTCTAAAATCCCAGTTAGAGTTTCATACAAGAGCAACAAAACCCGCATAGGTTTTCATAACAAGTATTAAAACCCACATAGGGTTTCATAAAATAGTATTCTAATACTAACTGTGGGGTTACAAATTTTGCAAAGAAAATGTTACAAAGTGGCGTGCGCCAAAAGCAAATATATAGGTATCTCACAGAAATAAATCTGGTCTCACTGTAATCAATATTTGAATCAAATAAGTCTATTTTTTGTTAATTGAAAAATGATGACAACATACTGTGGTGAACCATAGCCGATCACTGAGTCTTCCAGCGGCGTGGAGGCTGCTCGATGGCCACTCTATAAATCCAGTAAACAAAAGCTATAAGATGTGCGACGATAAGAGCCGCCACTATGAAGGGCGCAAATTCAACTATCCACGGCGATTGCCCTACTTTACTTGCCTCCCTCATATTCGCCATCCAGTCTTTACTCCCCTTCCCTCTCTTCACCAATGGATTATAAAGCAACGCTGCTTCAGACGTTCAAAAACAGCAGAAATAATGGAAAATAAAAGCTGGTATTACACGAGATTTTCAGATTTTAGCAATAACTAGAGCCCCCATTGCTCTGTATTATTTCCTAAGCGATAAGCGAAAATGAATACCAAATTAAGGATGAAAAAAAGGTTTACAAAGGGTACGCTTAAAGTTTTGAAGCGAAAATAAGTTACAAGGGAATTGTAGCGGTGATTTTTCCCCCTCATTTTGCGTCTACTTGTGTAGGTGTTTTAAGTACATCAAGGTACATATTTATTTTAGTCATATTATTTATGTGATCTATATCTACATCATGAAATTGTAATAAAAATTATGAAAAATATAATTTTGTGAACAATAAAATGAAATCATCAAGTAGACAGAAATTAGAAAAGGTTGATTAGGAAAACATCTAAGATTATCAATTTATCTTTATTAGTCACTGTCTTATAGGTGGGGAACTAATGTTATCGTCTCAATCTTGCATATTAAAATTGTCGAACGGTAATCGCGCTACAAATTTTTTTCTTAAATTTCGCTAATGTTTTTAGAAATATTTATTAAAAGCTAATTATCGATGTTTGTTTGCAATTTTGTGATTGGCTGCTGGTATTTTCCTCGTGGTTTTGTCATTTTCTAATTTGTTTTTTAATAATAATTGTTGTAGGGAGTTTTGTTATTGGAAATATTTTATGAGTTTCTTGGTATAGTGGTGTCTTTGTATGCACTCTTCATGTGGACGCGTGGCGTTTTAAGCAGTACATTTGCATTTACTATTTGTGAGTTTTCATTTATTGTGAGTAGATTGAAGTGCAACCATCATTAGTGGCTTATGGTGTCGAGTTTTAAGTCTGTCAAACAAAGTATTATTTGTGTTGTTTGTTCATTTGGTGGGGTTGTTTGATGAGGCTAAAATTTATGTCTGTTGAGAGGGTTTACATCTATGGTGTTGGAAGCGACAAAGGTGGCATTTGTAAGTTCCAGTATCTTTTACACTTT
Organism: Sequoia sempervirens; assembly: GCA_007258455.2. Taxonomy (NCBI): domain Eukaryota; kingdom Viridiplantae; phylum Streptophyta; class Pinopsida; order Cupressales; family Cupressaceae; genus Sequoia; species Sequoia sempervirens. The sequence goes on along the minus strand of VDFB02021406.1, from coordinate 31,264 downwards.
GATTTTTGGGTTGTTTACTGATTTGCTCGGATTGTTTGATGAGGGTGAAATCGATGCCTTTAGAGAAGGTTTATGTCTAGCATTTTGGAATTGAAAAACGAAGCATTTGTAAGTTCTTATATCTTTTACAGTGTCATTTTATAGTTTTTTGCATCTCTGCATTTTATGGGTGAATGCCTATTGTTTGCACTCATGCATTGCAACTGTGCTTGAATTTATTAAATAAAAATGAAAATTAGGTCTAAATAATTGGAAAATGTCTGGGTATAAAATCATTAAATCTGTGTTTGTTCAAAGGGTTTATGTCTATTGTATGGGGAGCGAAAAACGAGGCGTTTGTAAGTTTGTATGCCTTTTACAATTTCATTTTATAGTGTTCTACATCTTTGTATTTTATGGGTTAATGTCTTTTGTTTGTTGTTGTTTGCATTTTGTGTGTTAATGTATATTCTTCGTTATTCTTGACTGCTTTTATGGGTTAGTGTCTATTGTTGAGTTAAAGACTTAACACTGTAATTCATTAATGTTGATTTCTCTACTAGCCATGATTAAGAATGGAAGTAGCTAGCTACACTTCAATCTATTCGATAAAAATGAGAATTGATTGTATTTGAAATATTTCTTGAGTTTGAAGTTTTAAGTCTGTGAACGAAAGTATTATTTGCGTTGTTTTCTTCAATTGCTTAGGTTGTTTGTGTTAGTGTATTTATGGGTTAGTCTTGCTTGTTGAGTTAAAGACTTAACACGAGAGTGTGTTGGTCATGATTAAGAATGGAAGTAATATTTTCTCCGCACACATGCATTGACATATACGGATAACTTAATTTTCTTTGTGATTCATAATGAGATTTTAAAATAATAATAATAAATTCAAGAATCAATGATATATAATCATAAAAATGAAATAATGGGAATAAGAAAATCAAATAGAGATTCTTGAAACCAAGTTTCTATGGTAATTGCATAATAACATAAATCTTAAATTTCTTTAGCTATTGAGAAATAAATATTTATAGAAACTTGATTGAAGGGTTTTAAACTCGATAATACCATCAAGTAATTTTTTTCAACTAGACACACTTCAAGTACAAGACCAGCTTTCAAAGGAAGCATTTTACACTAATATAAATGATGAGGTGGGGTTAATCCCCATAAGAGACCTCAAATTCTCCTTCCTTATTAGTGATTACTCCTACACAACTACAAAAATAAAATCAAGTAAATCCTTGTTCTTGATCTAATGGTACACTATAACAATTATACATTATCTTTTAAATGTAGATAGACCTAGTTATAGTTGGGTTGACACTTGGAGTTGGAGTAGAAGTAGTTGCTTGCAACCTCTTAGCTGTATCTAGCTTTAGTTGTTGTGTTGAATTATAAGCTTCCTTCGTGGTTGTCTAACATTGCTATCACACTTTGAGATAAGGAGTCACACATAAGTGTTTGTGTAGTGCCTTGCTAGGTATTAATGCAAATTGTAGAAATATGCACCTTTAGGAGGATATGTGTACCTAAAAAAAATTCCCAAGAAACATAATTGAATTTTTTTAGCTAAAATCTTGAACATTAATATATATGACGGTGGATGAAAATCATGCCCCTACAATTATTTGTGCATGTTCTTAGAACAAATGTGGATGTGATGGAATGAAATTAAAGAATGAATGAGAAAACAAAAAAATGATCAAAACATCAGGCGATGTGTATTGTTGATTGACAAAGGCAATTCACCTTGATTCAAATAAAAACACCTTTTATCATTATCAAAACTGTAACATGAAAAGATGGTCAAAAGAAAAAATCTTGTGCCATATTAGTTAAAACTTATTATGAATTTCTGTAATTTTTTGAAACCTTTCCATACGATGACTCCAAAAACATTATCAGTAAAATCTATTCACGTACTATCGACCTCAACGAAAATCCATCGAACAGTTTCAAAAAACATTTGATTTAAACAGAACGTACGTTGTCAAAGTAATCTCTCATCGAACATTCTTCACTTAAACCTTGATAACAAATCTTATCATGCAATTTTCTTCACTTAATTCATGACAACAAACCTTATCACGCAATTTTCTTCACTTAACCCCTGACAACAAATCTTATCACACAATTAATATTTTTTTGTAAAAGGCTGCAAATGTCGTGTCTCGAGCTCAAGAATCAAATAGCTCTACAACCCTCATATTTTTAGTCCCTACCTTATAGGCTGGGAACTAATGTTATCGCCCCAATCTTGCATATTAAAATTGTCCATCGGGAACTGCGCCCCAAAATTTTTTGTAAAGTTTTGCTGATGTTTTGGGAAATATTTATTAAAAGCTAATTATCAATGTTTTTTTGCAATTTTGTCATTGGGTGTTGGTATTTTCCTTATGGTTTTGTCATTTTCTAATTTGTTAGTCCCTGCCTTATTAGCGGGGAACTAATGTTATTGTCTCAATCTTGCATATTAAAATTGTGCATCGAGAATCACGCCTCAAAAAAATTGATTGATTTTTGTTGATGTATTGGGAATTATTTATTAAAAGCAATTTTATTTTTTTTTGCAATTTTGTCATTGGCTGCTGGTATTTTCCTCGTGGTTTTGTCATTTTCTAATTTGTTTATTTATTTAATAATAATTATTGTAGGGAGATTTGCTATTGGAAATATTTCATGAGCTTCTTCGCATAGTCATGTCTTCGCATGCACTCTTCCTAGGGATGTGTGGCGTTTTAAGCAATACATTTGCATTTACTATTTGCAAGTTTCCATTTATTGTGAGTAGACTGAAGTGCAATTGTCATTAGTGGCTTATGGTGTGAAGTTTTAAGTCTATCGAGCAAAGTATTATTTGTGTTGTTTGTTCATTTGCTTAGGTTGTTTGATGATGTTGAAATTTGTGTCTGTTGAGAGGGTTTACATCTACGGTGTTGGGAGTGACAAAGGTGGCGTTTGTAAGTTCTTGTATCTTCTACACTTTCTTTTTTGGGTTGTCTATTGATTTGTTCGGATTGTTTGATGAGGGTGAAATCAATGGCTTTTGATAGGGTTTATGTCTACCATTTTGAAATTGAAAAACAAAGCGTTTGTAAGTTCCTATATCTTTTACAATGTCGTTTAATATTTTTTGCATCTCTGCATTGGGTTAATGCCTACTGTTTGCACACATGTATTACAATTGCACTTGAATTTATTAAATGGCAATGAAAATTAAGTCTAAGTAATTGGAAAATGTCTAGGTATAAAATCATTAAATCTGTGTCTGTTGAAAGGGTCTATGTCTATTGTATGGGGAGCGAAAAATGAGGTGTTTGTAAGTTGGTATGTCTTTTACAGTGTCATTTTATAGTGTTTTGTGTCTTTGCATTTTATGGGTTAGTTTCTATTGTTTGTTGTTGTTTGCATTTTGGGTGTTAATGTCTATTCTTCGCTATTTTTTATTGTTTTTATGGGTTAGTGTTTGTTGTTGAGTTAAATACTTAACACCATAATTCATTATTGTTGATTTCTCTGCTAGTCATGATTAAGAATGGAAGTAGCTACCTGCACTTCAATGTATTCAATGAAAATAAGAATTGTTTATATTTGAAATATTTATTGGGTTTGAAGTTTTAAGTCTATCGAGCAAAGTATTATTTCCCTTGTTTTTTCATTTACTCAGGTTGTTTGTGTTAGTGTATTTATGGGTTATTCTTTCTTGTTAAGGACTTAACACAATAGTGTGTTGGTCATGATTAAGGATGGAAGTAATATTTTCTCTGTACGCATGCATTGCAACTGCAATCAATTGAATTTATTAAATGAAAATGAAAAATTAGGTCTAAGTAATTGGAAAATGTCTGGGTGTAAAATTATTAAATATGTGTATGTTGAGAGGGTCTATGTTTATTGTATTGGGAGCCAAAAATGAAGTGTTTGTAAGTTCATACGTCGTTTACAGTGTCATTTGATAGTTTTTAACACCTCTGTATTTTATGGGTTAGTGTCTATTGTTTGTTGTTGTGTGCATTTTCTATATGCATGTGTTACAATTGCAGTTGAATTATTAAATGAAAATGAAAATTAGGTCTAAGTAATTGGAAAATGTATGGGTATAAAATCATTAAATATGTGTCTATTGAAAGGGTTTACATTTGTAAGTTTGTATGTCTTTTATAGTGTCGTTTTATAGTATTTTACATCTTTGCATTTTATGGGTTAATGTCCATTGTTTGTTGTTGTAGACTGCATTTTTTGTGTTAATTTCTATTTTTCGCTATCTTTGACTGCTTCTATGGGTTAGTTTTCGTTGTTCGGTTAAAGACAACACTATAATTCATTAATGTTGATTTCTCTGCAACTCATGATTAAACAAATGAGTAAACATTGCAAATCATTGAACTTTATACCATAAGACATTAATGACAGTCACATTACAGTCTATTGACATTAAACAGAAATGGTAGACTATATATGCATTATCCTGTTAACAGTGTTGAGAGGGTTTATGTCTACTGTATTGGGAGTGAAAAATGAGGCGTTTGTAAGCTCGTATGTCTTTTATAGTGTCATTTTATAGTTTTTTACATCTCTGCATTTTATGGGTTAATGTCTATTGTTTGTTGTTGTCTACATTTTATGTGTTAATGTCTATTATTTGCTATCCTTGACTACTTTTATGGGTTAGTGCCTGTTGTTGAGTTAAATACTTAACACTGTAATTCATTAGTGTTGATTTCTCTACTAGCCATGATTAAGGGTTTAAGTAATTGATTTTGTGCATGTATGCATGTTCCTTACACTTGAATCTATTGCATGAAAATGAGAATTGTTCGTATTTGAAATATTTCATGGGTTTGAAGTTTTAAGTGTGTCTATTATTTGTGTTGTTTTCCCACTTTCTAATTTATTTAATTATTGTAATGAACTTTGTCATTGCAAGTATTTCATGAGTTTTTTGCTGTAGTTGTGTCTTGGCATTGACTGTTCCTGGCGACGCAAGTCGTTTTGATCAGTGTATTTGCATTTAGTATTTGTGAATTTCCATTTATTGTGAGTAGACTGAAGTGCAAGCGTCGTTAGTAGCTTGTGGTGTGAAGTTTAAAGTCTGCCAAGAAAAGTATTATTTACATTGTTTATTCATTTGCTTAGATTAGATGCATGATGCACATGCACCAAAACATTCATGTGGTAAATCAGATATATCTTGAACAAATAGGCATCCTTCAATGTCTATCACTCTTTCATGAATAAACAAGTAGTGTGGATTGGAAAAATACAAAGCCATGCCCAAAATGTCAAGAGCCAATGAGGAAATTGCAAAAACATATATATATATATATATATACCTCTGTGTGTGTGTGTGTTCTGCATTTTGCATATACCTAGGTCTGATTTTCATTTATTATGAATAGATTCAAGTGCAGTTGTCATAAATGGATTATGGTATTGAGTTTTGAGTCTCTCAAACAAAGGACTATTTATGTTGTTTAGTACACACACACACACATATATATGTATGTGTATATATGTGTGTGTGTGTATGCATACATATATATATGTATGTATGTATGTATATATGTATGTATGTATGTATATATATGTGTTAATATATATGTATGAATGTATATATGTGTGTGTGTGTGTTTGCATATATGTACTTATGTTAGTATTTGCTAGTTTTTGTTTATTATGAGTAGGCTCAAGTGCAACCGTCGTTAACAGTTTATGGTGTGTAGTTTTAAGACTCTTGGGTTGTTCTGTTCATAGTGACAAAAGAGGCAGTTGTAAGTTCCTATATCCTTTACACTATAATTTCATAGTTTTTTAAATAAACAAATTAGAAAATGACAAAACCACGAGGAAAATACCAGTAGCCAATGACAAAATTGTAAAAAAAATTGATAATTAGCTTTTAATAAATATTTCTCAAAACATGAGCAAAACTTTACTTAAATTTTTGAGGCGTGATTCCCGATGGACAATTTTAAAATGCAAGATTGAGGCAATAACATTACTTCACCGCCTATCTATATTTACATATATATGTATGTATGTATAAATATTTATTTTATGTATACGTATGTGTTGTGTATTTTGCATTTATTAAGGACTGATTTTCATTTACTTTGAATAGATTCAAGTGCAGTCGCTATTAACAAGTTACGGTGTTGAGTTTTGAGCCTCTCAAAGCAGAGATTATTTGTATTGTTTATTACAAGTTTATATGTATGAATGTATATATATATAACTATATTTACATACACATATATTTCCATATATATATATATATATATATATGTATTTATGTGTATATATACATATACATTTATATATGTGTATATATATCCATATGTATATATATATATAGAAAGAGTATGTATGTATACATATGTACATTACATATATATATATAATATACATACATATATATAATATACATATATATATATATATATATATATATATATAGTGAGAGAGTAGTATATAAGAATATATGTATACATATATATATATATATAGTGGTATAGAAAGATATGTACATATATATATATGTATGTATGTATATAAATATGTATATAGAGACGAGAGAGAGAGGGTGGTGGAGAGAGTATATAGAGATATATATGCATATATATGGTAGTGGTATATATATATATAAAGAGGCATATATATATATATATATTTTATAGAGAGGCATATATAATATATATAGTATATATATATATGGGCAGTGGCAGGGTATATATGCACACATATGTATGGATATGTATGTATAGTGAGTATGCATACATATGTGCATTACTGTTGATTCATGCACATATGTATTACATATATACATATATATATATATATATATATATATATATATATATATATATACATACATATATATACATATATAGATATGTATACATACATACACACATACATACATACATATATATGCAGACACAAATATATATATATATATGTATGTATGTATGTATACATATGTACATACATATACATACATACATACATATCTATACAAATGTTTTTGCATATATGTATGTGTTTATATATGTACATATGTATACATACATACATACATATATATATATATATTTGTGTCTGCATATATATGTATGTATGTATGTGTGTATATCTATGTGTGTGTGTATGTATATGTGTATGTATGTGCACATATAAATGTGTGTGTGTGTGTGTGTATATGTGTGTGTGTATCTACGTATATGTGTGTATATTGGTGAAGGCATGAACCTATTATTTGTGCAAATATGTGCGAAACAAGCACTGGGTAGTATCAATTATAGAAAATAAGAAACTATGTGAGAGACAGTTTCATAAATTGATAATCAAAATTGGTGTAGAATGTACATTATCTATAACCATATGTTAGATACATGCATAATGTTCAACACCCTCTTATTTAGAAACATGGCACAGTGTGTTTTCCAGTGGTTGCCGATTTTGCAGGAATATATGTCAATTGTTTATTGTTTGGAATCTTACCTCGGTTGTACAAATCGATGTTCTGCTGCAACAATGTGAAGAGGTGTGCTCTAGACCAGTTTACACATTTGCGAATACTATGGCTGGACACGAATAAGGAGGAGAACAGGTGAATTGCAATGCCAATTCTTTTTTAGATGCTAAACAGTTGTAGTTAATACATTGTAGTATATGTTTCTGGTATTGTCTTTCAACTAGTTTTGAAGTTGTACATAGATAAAAAAAAAAAATTGAAATTGCACAAGAATTTGCATCTATGACGATTTCTACTAATCAAGAGGTAGAGATAATGTTACAAATCCATAGTCTGTTTAGTGAGCCTATGTACCTTTTTCAAATGTATGGATTTGGTAATAGATTACAATTCAACTTTATTTCAAATCATATTTTGTGATTTGACTACGATTCACATTTATTATGTGTTATGGGCATGTGCTTGTTAGATGATCCCTAATGAAGTTGATGTGATCTATGTGAAATTCAGTAGAGACTCTTTCAACTTATATTTTAATCATGGTTGGCTTTTGGCAAGTGGCTACCAATTGTTGTTGCTTTTGCAATTATACTTATAACAATGCTATATACTATGGGACATATTTCCTTTGTTGGCATGAGTTTGGCCATTGGTGTTGCTTCTTCAAATGTTAGAAAACTGCATCTCAAAAAAGGTAGCTAGAATCACGAACATCAAAATCCTATTTGCTTAAAGTGATTTTTGAGTGTGTTAGCTACATGTGTCAATTGGCTTATAGTAATAAGCTATTGCTTCTATTATCAAGGCACCTATCAATCTTAATATTAAATGAAATATATGTAAGCATGCATTCCAATTTGCAATCATACATGTCAATTACTACCAACAATGCGAAACATGTGCATGATGTCCATAGATCAAGAAATAGATAGAGCATTAGGTATATCTTGAACGGGTAGATATGTTTCAATGACTTTTGTTGTTTCATGGAAATACAATTAACTTGGACACTATCCTCCAAACTCCCTTTTATTAAAATAATGTGATAAACTATAAGATAGATTTAGTAAAATTTTATCGATGTGATTCTGATGCACAATTTTAATTTGCAAGACTCAATGATTTTATACACAGACATTTTCCAATTACAGAGGCCTAATTTTCATTTTCATTTAATAAATTCAAGTGCAATTGTAATGCATGTGTGTAGAGTAATTATTACTTCCATTCTTAATCATGACCAACACACTATCCTATTCAGTCTTTAACTCAACAAGAAAGACTAACCCATAAATACACTGACACAAAAAACCTGATTCTTAATCATGGCTAGCAAAGAGATCGACATTAATGAAATATGTTGTTAAGTCTTTAACTCAACAACATATAGTTACCCATAAAAGCAGTCAAGGATAGCGAAGAATAGACACTAGCACAAAAAGATGTAGGTAGAAAAAATATTGCTCCCTGGATTATGGTGCTAAGCCTTTAACCGAGCAACAAATATTAAGTAATAAAAACTATTACAGGGACAAAGAAGTAAAACATAAAATGATGGTGTAAAAGATATAGCAACTTGCAAACGCCTCCTTTTCCTATTTTAAATATTTCTACTCTTTGTTATTGTTGATTTTTTTTATGGTTTAATGCCTATAAGAAAATCCTTGGAAAAACTATAGACATTAAACCATAAAATGCAAACATGTAAAAAACTATAGAATGACACTATAAAAGACATATGAACTTACAAAGGCCTGGTTTTCCACTCCCCATACAATAGACGTAAACCATTTCAATAGACCTAATTTTCATTTTCACTTAATGAATTCAATTGCAATTGCAATGCATGTGTGGAGAGAAAATATTATTTCCATTCTTAATCATGGTCAGTACACAAGTCAACAATAATGAATTATCCTGTTAAGTCTTAAACTCAACAAGAGAGACTAACCCAATAATGCACTCAAAAATAGCAAATAGTAGGCATTAGCCCATAAAATGCAAAGATGCAAAAAGCTATGCAGGAAAAGATATAGGAACTTACAAATGACTCGTTCTTTGCTATCAACACGGTAGACAGAAACCATCACAACAGACACAGATTTCATACTCTCAATTGTTTTAAACATTTTTTGCAATGGGCTAATCTTTTTTGTTGCTTATCTTTCAGTGTTCTTATAGATTAATCTCAGTTCTTGCAATTTCATTATTGGCTTTTGATATTTTGGTCATTGTTTTGTATTTCCTAGTCCAAATTAATTATGTATTTATGAAACAACGATAGACATTGAAGGATGTCTATCTATTGAAGATATGTCTGATTTACCATGGATATTTGCATGAGGCATAGAATCTGAGCAAATGAATAAACAATGCAAATAATAGTTTGCTTGACAAACTTAAAACTTCACACCATAGGCCACTAATGACGTGTGTATTTCAATCTACTCACAATATCCGATGCACTCTTTTAGTAGGCAACATTCAACCCAAAACATTAGTGCATGCACTAATAGGCTTATACATTCCTAATGTTTTGTTGCTATACACATGTTCACTGCAAATGTCCCTGTTGATAGGTGGCATTGTTCATAATATTTCGTATGCATTGTTTAAAGTTGGTGCTACAGTTGAACATTAGAAATTGGAATGCATTGTTATACATATTTTCTATTTATGATTAGGATTGATAGGTGCCTTGTTCTTCTCAAGTCGCAATTGTAACTTAGACCATTTTCCATGTACATGGGTACATAGGAGATCAAGTTCATGATGTGCTATGGTGTACATTTGTAAGTTCAATCTCTACTTTATTTGTATTCTATAATGTCACAACTTATTCTTCTTGCAAGAGAATTATTTTGGTTAAATATAGAAAATGTACTAGATTACAGTTATAGTCACGTATCAAACCTATTTTCTTATGCTATTCTTTGCAACTATATTCTCTTTTCACTCTTGGCTTGTCTTGCTTTGTGCTTTACCCATTATTGTTATGTTCTGGTTCTATATTATTGCATTGTCGTTCGACAAAGATATTTTAGTTAGTATTTGCATATTTCAATGAATATTTCACTTTTATTTGAATTTATACATAAAAACAGTTGATCATTTGATTCCAATTGTTTGTAAAAGACCTTGTCTTGCCACAAGAATCAAATGTGATAAGAAAAAAATCCTTTAGAATGATGGCGTAATTATCTAGGCATTGATGGTGATCGTTGCTACTAATAATCAATCACCAGACCCTATATTTGAAAGTTATGCCTATGTTTTTAATCATATCAAGGAAAACTATAACTTTGTTAATACAATCTTAATGCAAGAATTTGGGAGAGCATAGTTTCCATGGAACTTGAACCACTATTCCTAGTTAGATTTTAAGACAGTGGGATTTCCTTGGGCATTGCAAAATTGTTGCTCGTTAGGACTTGAGAGCATAGAGTTTTCTTGCATACTGTATTTTGCAGTTTCCCTTCCCAAAGCGCGTAGGTATGGCATAATATTCTTTTGTTATTCAATGTTGCACATTGTCCATTAGTTTTTTGGAGCAAAGAGAAAAAGCATAATACCCTTTTATTTGGAAAAGTTTTCATTGTTTACAAATTGATAGTGCACAGTTTGCTTAGAAGTCCCAAAATTGCAACCGTATAAATACACACACACACACACACACATATATATATATATATACATATTTATATGTATATGTATGCACATACCTATGTATATGTGTATTTGCATATGTCTATGTGTATGCATATATGTATCTAAGCTTAAACCATAATTGGAGTTGAAAAGTATAACAAGATTAGTACCAAAATTGATTGATTTATTTGCTTACACACAGTCATCTTGTTGTTGTTGAATTCATTTGCCATTGCTCAAGTAATATGGTTTTCTTTTTTGTAGATTGTGGACTACATAAGATTTTCAATTCGATGATATTATGCTAGATTTTGCATTGTTATTGATCAATGTGAGTGATACAAAATTATTCTTGTTTCTTTTTTTCTTGTTTTCAAATACCTACTACCTTGCTTAATATCCTCAAAAGAAGTTTATTTTTAGCCAAATGAATTGATATTAAGAATTTTTTATTGCATTGTAGGCTTCCTAGTGCATAATAGTTGACCAAATGCTATAGCTAGAAATCATGCATTGCTATTGATTATAGTGAGTAATTGCTTCTTCAACTCTTCTTTGTTCGTATTCAATATTTCAAGCTTCACAGATTGTTTTTTTGTAATTATTGTACTAAGTAGTGCCAATACAATTCGTATCTTTTGTCCTTTGACATGTAATATTCCAATATGGTTACAAAGAACTGTGTTAAGACAAAAAACTATCACAAGAGCTAATTGTAGTAGAAACCTAGAAACCAAGTGTGAATGCACCTTTGACATGAATTGGTAGAGCTTTGCACTATGCACATTGTTCTTGATATGAATCATTCAATTACAAACTTCACAATTGCCTATTTGACACAATACATGTTTTCCTTAATTTCCATTATACATGGAGGCAGCTATGCAATGGCTTTGTGGATCATTTCTTAAATTGTCTTCATAGTCATTGTCGTATAGCTTTAAGGCTTTGCGATATTGACTTGCATTAGATAATGCTAATGGATCTGCATAATGTAGATGAAAAAAAACACATATCTATGAAGAATGAAGGTCTCTGCCATATAAATCAACACCGGTGGTGAAACTGGCTTTAGGGTGACATGTTCTGTCTAAAGTGGCTAGCATATTGACTAAACATTGCAATATGCATGTGTTCTTTAGTAAACAAAACAATGTATTTACATTTCAATAATGATGCATGTGTAATACTGTGATATCAATTCTTTTCCATGACATAATTGTGGTTGGTCACGACTTTACAATTGCACTAAAAAAATCTGCCCACACTTGCACATAAACATTACAAAAAGGAAATTGCATTTGAAACTTCCTTGCATGAATTGGAAATCGATAAAAATAACTATGTTACAATGCTTTGAACAACATTGTCATGCAAAATTGTTATCATAACAATGAATAAATGCATTAGTAATTAACTTAAACTTTGCAACAGTATTATCAAATTCCTGCTTCACCACCCTCTTTACTATTTTGAAACTTTTTTCCAAGCTTAATTTTTTTACACAAGCAACAATTGACAAAATTAGGCCTCACCAGATACAGTGCGTTGAAAAGCTCTTTGAAGTTATTATGGAAAAGATTTCTTGAGAGTATAATGCATCGTTTTGAATTAAGCCTTTTGCATGAATTCCATATCTTTGATCGACTACTTCGAAGAAATCTATTTTTAGAGAGAACATGTCTACTCATTCTTGATTAAGGTCATCAAACTCAAAATAGCGGATTGAAGATATGGATTTTATGCAAAAGGGTTAATTCAAAACCGCACATTATACTCTCAAGAAATTTTTCCTAGAATAACTTCAAAGAGCTTTTCAACATATTGTATCTGGTGAGACCAATTTTTTTCACTTCTTGCTTCGATAAAAATTCAAATCTATACTCGACACTTGGTAAAGTTATGGCTATGAGCGGGATCTACAAGCTAGGGACATTATTCATGGATGAAATTAGAAATAAAATTCATAATGGAAAGGAGGGTGGAGAAGTAGAATTTGATGATCTAGTAAAGTTATGGCTATGAGAGGTATCTACAAGTTGGGGACGTTCTTCATGGATGAAATTGGAAATAAAATTCACAATGGAAAGGAGGGTGGAGAAGTGGAATTTGATGAAACTTTTGCAAAGTTCAAGTTAATCATTGATGCTTTTGTTCACTGTTATGATGGGAAGAATTTGAATAGTCTTCCTACAATAAAGGATTTTACTATGATTTTGAGAGCATCTTGTATAGAGTAGGTTGTCTATCAACATGACCTTGTCTACACTACTCTATCATGTCTGGGAGACATTGAGTCACTATATCTTATGTAGATGTTGCAATGACAAATCTTTTAAGTCCCAAAAAAAGTAAATGGAAAAATACAACGCCTTACAACTTTTGCATTATGGAAAGTAGCACACAACCTTTTGCATTTCTCTACAAATCATTGTATCATATGCTCTTTGAATACACATAGCTCTCCATTGCATGCACAAGGAATATGCCATGAGAATGATATGCTTCAAGCTACTATCCTTTGCTTCCAAGAAACCAAACATAATGTGCTCAACCACATTGGCTTCCTTGACAAAATATACAATTGTTGTGTTGCAACACGCATTCATGGCCTGCTGACTTGCTATTGAAAAACAATCTCAATGCAAAAATTTTAGAGTTTTCCAACAAAATATATAGAATCAATAACCATTGATCTATTGCATATGCATATTACTATGTGCATCTTAAATCAGTACTTGATACCAAATGCACGTATCCATGAACTACTTAATTTTATACAAATCGCTATTATCCCATTGCCACCTAATCCAAAATTGATATTTGTTGGAGCCTTTAACATTGACATGTTACAATCGATAGGGACAAAAGCACTTCTTCTTGAATTTATCAAACAACATAAATTGTCACTGATTTTTGACAAGCCAACAACACACGCAAACAGTCTGTTGGTTTAGTTTTGGACCCATAACATCAAAGTTGCTACTGTCAAATCCATAGTACTAGATACATATTGGTCAAAAAAAATTGCAATATCATTTTCAGCTCTAGCCATTGGTGCATAGTATACAGTATTGTAAGTGCAACTATTTAGTATCTACATCTTCTATGCATTGTTCTATTATCATTGTTGCTCACAGATGCACAACACCACCATGCAATTTTTGTGAGTATAAAAGAATTGTTGGATCAATTTTTCTTCATATTGTTTGTGCCTCTAATAAGAATGCATACTATTTCATTGTTTTGCTTATATAGTTCTCGACTTTTTCATTGCTCTTGGTCACAACTATGAGGCATGCTCTTCTAAAACTTTGATATGACCATGCAGTTGCAATTCACTATATACCTATTCTGAAATAGGGATGCTATCATGCACAATACTACTAAGCCTTTGCACAATTTATTTGTCTTCATTACAAGAAAATTACAAAAGCATGTTCATTATGGATTACAAAACTAGCTTTAAGCACATCAAGATAATATTTAATTCATAGATATGAACTTTTAAAATTGATACCACAACTTCTGCTAAGTCGTGTTTGATTTGTTTTTTATACTATCCATTGTAGTTGCAGTGACCTTCTTTTGTCCCTGCTTTTGTCTTCTACTCATGCAAATTTTAGGTTTGACTAGATTTCCAAGAGAATAGTATCAATCATATTCTTGGATATATCTTGCATAGCTATTCTATTGCAAATGAGTGCACAACTATTCTGAAGTAGGTATGCTACTATGCAAAAGATTACTAAGGCATTGCAAACCATAGATTTCTTTATTAGAAACAAATTGGAAAGTCAAAATTGTTATGCATCACAAAACTAGGTTGTAGCCAAACCATATGATATTTTTGTATAAATGTCAAGTTTCTAAATTGTTGCTTCAAATTACAAATTTGTTACCACTTCATGCAACATATATCTTGGCATTTCGTGGCCTACACCATAGCATGTAGAGCATCTACAAATAGGTAAATACTTGACGTTTTACATGAGAAAACTTGAAAATATATCAAATCTCAATAATGTTTTTTTCCCTATTTGTTTTAAGACATGCTTGACATAAATATCCCATTGCATATGTTTGCAAGACCACTTGGAAAAAAAAAGCCATAATTAGTACACAATAGAAAATGGATCAGTCGATTGACAAACAAGATGAAAAGAGGCAATTATGGTATCCTGTTTATGTCACATATAGGTTTACTCTTTATATGTTTAATTATCAATTTACTTTTGCCATTGCTCAAATTACAATGTGTAGATTGGGAGCAGATATTGTAGAGCCATCAAACATCCTCAACATATGCACAAAACAATCAGCTTTAGCATTTGAGGGCGATATTTTGGCCATTTATGGTCTTTATATTACCACAATTCCTGGAATAGCACCAAAAGTAGCACAAAAAAATGCACACAACAACAAACAATAGACATTAACCCATAAAATGCAAAGGTGGGATGCATGGAATTTTAAGTAGTACATTTGCATTTACTATTTGCAAGTTTACACTTATGATGAGTGGACTATAATGCAACCATCATTAGTGGCCTATGGTGTGAAGATTTAAATCTGTCGACCAAACTATTATTTGCTTTGTTTGTTCATTTGCTTAGGGTGTTTGATGAAGCTGGAATTTGTGTCTATTGAAAGGGTTAACATTTGTCATTTTGGAAGAGACAAAGGTGGCATTTGTAAGTTCCTGTAACACTATTAGATTTTTTTCATTATTTATTCTCTTGCTTAGATTATCTAAGAAAAGTGGAATCTATGTTCGTTGGCAGTGTTTATGTCTATTGTACTTGAAACGAAGAACAAGCCACTTGTAAATTGTTGTAATCTTTGCACTGTCATTTTATACCGGTTTACATTTGTGCATTGTATCACCTCTCGCCCATTGTTTCTTTCTCTCTGTATTTTATCGCTTAATATCTATTCTTCATTGTCTTTGAATGCTTTTATGATTCATTTTATGTTGTTGAATTAAAGACTTAGCACCATGATCCATTAATGTCAACTTCTTTGCTGCCCATGATTAAGACTGCAACTAATTTTGTATCTCCATGCATGAATGCCAACTGAACTTGAATCAAGACTGGAACTAATATTGTATTTTCTTGCTATTGAAAATATCTTATGGCTTCCTAATATTCTTTGATATACCTGCCCTTTCGCACCCACCATTGTTTTCAATGCATAGCATCCTAATGACAACTTTGTGCATATATAATAAATCATTTTCATTCTTTGTGAATAGGTTGTAATGCAATAGCCATTAATGGCTTATGGTATAAAGTTTTGACTATCCTGAGTAAACAATGGTTTGTGACATTTACTCTTCTTGCTCAACAAAGAAAGAGCCAATTGTAATTTCCTATGCCTATGAAAGTTTGTCTCTTGAGAAGGTATATATCTATGATGTTGAAAGCCAAAAACAAGACATTTGTAAGTTCCTATATCTTTTACAAACTCATTTTTTGCATTCTTTAAATTCATTTGCTTGGAAATATTGATGAGGATGAAATCTATATCTGCTAGGACAAATTATTTCTTTTGTATTGTTTCATGTCTTTTACAATGTAGTTTTATAGCTTTTTTTATTTTGTTGTTTAATATCTATTGTTTCTTGTTCTTTACATTTTATAGTTCAATGTCTATGATTTATTGCACTCTGCATTTTATGTGTTGATGTAAGAAAGGATCTAATATTTTCTATCTATACATCCATTCCAAGTGCACCTCAATCTATCAAAACAATTTCATCAATTAGTAATGTTTTGTTTCTTTTAGAAACATTTCATGGAATTTTCATTTACTGGCAATGGACTGAACTACACTTGACATCAATGGATTCTGCTGTGAAGTTCCTGCCATTGCTACCCTGTCAAAAGCACTTATGACAACATTTCTAATATTTTTTTCTTCTTGCCTGTCCTTTACATTAAACAATTTATCTTTCCAATATTTTCATGCTTTTTTCCATTAACTATTTCTTGCATGAAGTAATTACTATTTTCAATTTCTCAATGTAGTTAACTAAACCAAATAAGTTCAAGAAGACAAATCAATTGGCATTTATTGATATCCACATGCTACTATGGTCACAATGAAATTATCATTTCTATGTGCAACAAATTGACTGATTCAATCTAGTTAAAACTATTTCAAATTCTATAAATTACAGATTTCAAAAGTCAATGCAATCTATCAAATATCACATTTTTTATGTCAACAACTCGATCAAGGATATTTATCCTAGTTTAGATAAAATTCATTGTGCAAAACTTTTCTCATCACATATATGTTCAAAGAATTTTTAATATGGGTACTCATACATTGTTTATTTCACTTTATCTTATGACAACACAACATTGCATTAGCTTGTATCCATTTATTATTTATGTAATCTCTTAGCTTGAGAAATTTTCATATATTTTTTGATAATCATATTTCTTTGTCTTTTCTTTTGTATCTATGTATCTTGTCCATTTCCACACTCTATCTTAGATTCTTAATTGAACATATGCTCAACGACACTAAAAAAAATTTTACAATCAAGTTTTCCAATGCATTGAGGCATGTAATAAAACCATACAAATTTATTCAGAACATGTGAATAACAAATGTATGTGTAGAAAACCTTGCAACCGTCTTGCATGCCATAGATTGTCCCATAGTGATCAAAATGAATAGTTTGTCAAATCTATGTGACACATGGGACTATTTAATTGGAAAAGCTTGAAATTTCATATACAGTTGTAAGTAATGTTTTAGTTTATTTTGACTTCTTATATGCACCACATAACTTCACACTTGTTTACTCATCTGTATCAAAGATACATACTATAGATATAAACAACTTTGTTTACAATTTCACGAATAGTTATAACTAATGTTCCATGTGTAATGACTGATCCAATATTGCTTTTATGTGAAATAGAAAATATCTACTTAAATGCTTGGTGCTTTTACATACTGTGTTGTATTCCTCCAAAAATTATTTAACTAGAATTTCTTGAATCACATAGACAAGTGTTGGGTTATGAGTTTTAAAAGCATTTCCTAGTTTGCGCTTTGTTATTATCCCCAAAAAGCCCATTTGTTCCTTGGAACAAATTAATTAAATGGACGTGTCCATTATTCACATCTTGTCAATACTACAAGCTCTTCTTGCTAGTATCTTATACTCCATTAAACATAGAAACACTAATAGAAGCAAATAAGCAAATTGAGAAATTTCTATTTTTAGAAGATCTCAGTCCTAAAGAAATGTGTATATTTAGAAAATCTGTGTAGTATTCTCAAAAATCTTCCTCGTGATGTGAAACTGGACTCAAGAGAAAAACACTTGATAGAAACCACTCCAACCCACAGGATCACTTCAATAAATGGATCACTGACAAGATTCGACCGATTCATTGAGAAACTTGATACATCAGGATTTTCCACATCAAAGAGTATTAGCTAAACCAACAGATAATGCACTTTAGGTAATATCAATCCTAGTCAACTTCATGCATTTACATCTTGCAATCATAATATATATCTGTTATGTTTTTGGAAACAAGTTGAGGGCCCTGAGACCATTGGAAAAAGGGTCGTACGAAAGATACTTCAATTGACCATTACCCCCTTGTATATTGCATTTACCCACAAAACACCGTGAATGTGATTCTAGGACCATCATCCACTAGTTCATCCTTGCATTGTCCAAATCATCTAGTTTGGGTAGGTTTTCTTCTCAATCATTAATCTCGTGAGATTTTCATGTGGAAGTATTCATTCCCCCGCTACTGTGATCCCCTTCATTTTACCATATGTATTTAATCATGATAATTGACAAGTGCTATATATGTATGTCTATTATTTAGTCAAAGGGTTGACCATTATTGTTTCTAGTGGATTTCCTTATCATGCAAATTTACGTTTTAATTATTTATAATCTAGTTTTAAAGGGTTATTAAGTTTTTGAAGTACTTATATATATAGGTCTAAATACTATAAGAGGTTCTAGATATTGAATGTCTCCAAGATTATCTTTTTATTTTTTCAAGGGAATTTCTAGCATTCTATTGAATTTTCCTCTTATCACACTTCTTGATATGAGTGTAATATAGATTTGATAAATGTAATAATTTTTTTAAAATATTGCAAGCCTTGCAATGCATATTTCTTTATTGAATGTGTATTTGTGCAATATATTATTGGATGATTAAGTATTTTCTATATTTTATACCTATTCTTGATATATTTTATGCTTCGATTTATTTATTTATGCTTCTATTCATTACATTTTTCCCTTCTATGGATTGTGACTCTGTAACTCTTTTACTAGGCACTAATTTAGGAAACAAATGATTCAACTACACATTTAAAAAAAAATAATAAACCCTTCACAAATAATCTATAATCAATTAGATTTAACTTACAATTTGTGATTCAATAGTTTAAATAAGAAGAATATTCTTAGATGATGTATATTTTCTTTCGTCTTCTGTTTCTTGAAATGATGTCATTATCAAATATATAAGGGGTCATATGTGCAATTGATTAGCCTTTAACCTAATAACAATAATTGGAGTTAAACTTACATTGGATACAACTTTTACATTCATATATTGTCATATTTCAACACCCTCAATTGTATTTAGCATACCTCTAGGAACACCCTTCTATATTTTAGTTGAGACCATAGTGTAAGAGAGATTATTCAGTCTTATCCTTTGGAATTTAAACCTTTGTAATGTATAGATGAACCATGGTTTTACATTCCCAAAGGTACCCCTAGCCTTGAAGGTAAAACTATGTTCTAGGATTTTGGAGTGGTAATTTCAAGACCCAACAAAATGGTGTTATTGTTGGGATATTTTTTAATTTTAATATAATATTGAAGGCCTGGGTGATTTCAAAAAAATGTTTTCAAAAATATTCTTAAGTCAATCACTAGGGTGATGTGGACATTTGGACACCACAAACATATTATTTTGATTAACTTTAGAAAACCTTCACTATGGTTTCAATCTATCAATTTCATCTCAAAATAGATTATACTTATTAATGCTACTTAACATGTCTTTTGTGTCCAACAACGAAATTCTTTTATTTATGTCTAGTTTCGATTGATTGCTATTATTTATGTCAAAATTTTATTTTATAGTTTATATACATTTTCAATTCATTAATGGGTTATGGTGTAAAGTCTTAACTCTGTCCAACAAAACATTGTTTGTGACCCTTGTTCAAATGCATGTCACCCATTCTTGTCAGATCAATGCTTCTCAGGTCCCATTCATGCTTCCTTACTTTTCCTTTATTCTTATATGTTTTGCATTTGATTTTGGTTTGATTCTTACACGTATTGCATCTAACCTTGGCATAGTGAAGAAACGTAATAGCTCTTTTTTCTCTACAAAATGCAGTAAAGTGTTATAAAATTCATGGTTCTGATAAACAATCTAAATCTCTTGCTATCAACTGGTTTAGTCTTTTGCTAACTCTATACCTTCCTATATCTGTGAAACTCTTATTATTTAGTTTATATGCATCTGCAACCCATTAATGGCTTAAGTTGTCAAGTCTTCATTCTATCCAACACAAGATTGTTTGCATTTCTTCTCCATTTGCTTTGATTCTTTCACAAGAGTTAACTCAGACACTATTGGAAAAGTTTATGGCTATTATGTTACACACAAAAAATGAAGCGTTTGTAAGTTCCTATACCCACAACATTGTCATTTCCTTGTGTTCTCTACTCATTTCTTCATATTGTTTGACAATACCGAAATCTGTTATTTAACATGTCTTTTGTCTCTAACAATGTTATGCTTCTATTTGGATCTAATTTTCATTCATGACAAATGGATAAAAAACAAGGCATCTATACCTTCCTATATCTTTCACAATATTATATTATAGTTTATGTGCATTTGCAATTCATTAATGGCTTACAATGTCAAGTCTTAAATCTACCACACAAAAGATTTTTTATGTTTCTTGATCATTTGCTCATATTGTTTGATGCAAATGAAATCGGTTTCTATACTAATGTTCTTTGTTTCGTTCCAAATTTTCGTCAGCATGATAAAGCAAATGCTTGCCTCAATTCCTAATGCTTAGCTGCTATTGGAAATGTTCCTGCCCACACATTTCATACACCCCCAAAAACAAATAATTTTTTATGAATCAAAGTAGGAAACTTCATCAAAATTATATGCTTATCATTTTTTCTAGCTCTAGCCTACTACTATAATTAAACATGTAATTTAACAACAAAGATTAATGACATGGTGGACAAGTGAACATAACTAATCTACAATTGTTAACTTTACAATACAGATATCAAAGTGAAATTTTTGGAGAGCACCATTTTGCGCTTCACATAATGAAAAAGAAATCTACTTCACTCCCTCGATCATTCTCAAGCTTTGTTTTTTGATGTGACAAGATTCAAGAAACATAACCTACCATTGATGCAAATGTTTGGATAATGTTTTTGACAATACATTTCAAGATGCATTATACATGTATATGTATGTATGTATGTGTGCTTATATATATGTATGTATATATATGTGCATATGTGTGCTTATATATATGTATGTATATATATGTACATATGTGTGCTTATATATATGTATGTATATATATGTACACACACACACACACATATATGTATCTATGTATACATCTATATATATAGAAATGGTCATGATCAACATCCTATATTGAAAAGATTGTCTCATAGCAATCAAAATGAATAGTTTCCCAAACCTACGCATTCCATGAGAGTGCTTAGTTGGAAAGATGTTCTATGGCTACTCTAAGTATTTTTAAGAATAGATAATGTCCACATCTCATACTCTTTGAAGAATATACATTGTTTGTCATCCACATGCTTAAATATGACTAATCAAGATAGAGAACTTACAAGATGAATCATACACCTAATACTAAGATTCTCACAGTTACCTTTCCCATTTCAAAGACAAATTGAAATTGATCAATCAAAGCTCTGACAATATTTTGTGTTGCCATTGATAAGCCCACCTATTTCTCATGCAATCTACCTATTCTAGCTTGTTTATTTCAAATCCACAAATGCCTTTTCTATTTAATATCTAAACATGTATCTATGTATGTAACTATCTATGTAATGATGTATATATATCTATGTATATGTATATACATATATGTCTATATGAATGTACATCTATATATAAATTTATATGAAACTGTATGCTACTGCACATCCATACTATATCCATATATGTATTATATATATATATATATATATATATCCATCCTATATCCATATATTTATATACATAAATAGAAATATATACATACTATAGTACTTCAACAAAGATTATAAATTTCACACCATGGTTGCTTGCTTTATCTTTCACGCTCTATTTCAAATATCTAAAACCAAACTTTTTGCCCTTGGAAGGGACTCTAGCTCCTTCAAAGCTCTTGTTCCAAATAGTCTCAACTTTTAAATTTTTGTTTTCTTTGCCTAGTTCAAGGTCACAAATACAGTCTTGACCATCTTTGTCTGAATTTTAATATACTTATACCCAAGACTAACTTATTTTAATGTTACTATTACTTGCTAACTCATGTGCCAAAAAGTTCAAATTTTCTGCCTATGACTTGTATAAGAGGAAATTCCCCTAGGTCATTTTAATCATCCTTCATCATTGGGACAATCTCTTTGCATCTATTATCAAAAGGATCAATCTAGTCATATTTCTAATTTTGTAGCATTTGCCCCATCTACATTAGCTCTTACATCAACAAATGTCAAAACCCTAGTTTGGTACTCAATGTATTACTCTAGCATCTCTTGCACTTCATTATATCATTATATCAAATACTCATTATTGTTTCATTGCATCATTATGAGCTACTTACATATCTCTTTTACAAATTGTTTAGTATGTCTTCCAAATTATTACAAAATTATTAAATCAATCAATAAAGATAGACCCAAGTACGAGGAAGAATTTAGACAATGTTTCTTAACATCACTAACTCTTCTGTTGGTAGGTACATACATAGTTGTACAACCTATTCATGTATTAAAATATTAATATGCTAGAATTTAGGATTACACCAAAGTTTCAAGGTTGCAACTTTAGGTTCAAGGTCTTACTTATGGCTTTAATCCAAGTTTTTGCAAATAGTTTCAAATCTTGTAGCCTCATTTATCACATATGTCTATTTCAAATTTAGTTTCAACTTCTAGGAATCAAATATTTCTCATAGGAAAACCAGTCTTCCTCTCTCAAACATTGAGGTACACATTTATTTTAGTCTTATTACTTATGTGATCTATCTACATCATGAAAATTATAATAAAAATGTATGCAAAATATAATTTTGTGAACAGTAAAATGAATTCATCAAATAGACAAAAAATTGAAAAGTTGATTATGAAACTAGTTAGGAAAGACATCTAAGATATCATTTTACCTTTATTCAAAATAGTCTCAGGTTTTAATTTATTTATTTTTTCCTAATTCCGTAATGTTTCCTTGAC
Organism: Sequoia sempervirens; assembly: GCA_007258455.2. NCBI lineage: Eukaryota > Viridiplantae > Streptophyta > Pinopsida > Cupressales > Cupressaceae > Sequoia > Sequoia sempervirens. Next base: position 7,616 of record VDFB02021406.1, on the reverse strand, counting down.
CCTCTTTGTCCAAATTTATATATTAATTATAACCCCAAAATGACTTGTTGTAATGGTACTATTATGTGCTAACTCATGTGCCAAAGATTTCAATTTTTTTGTTGAGGACTTGTATAAGAAGACATCACCCCTCAGTCATTTCAATCACCCTTCATCATTAGGACAATCTCTTTGCATCCATTATAAAAAAGATCAAGTCACATTTCCATGTTTGTATTAGTTATCTCATTTACATTAGCCCTTACATTAACAAATGTCAAAACCCTAGTTTTGACACTCAATATATTATTCTGGCATCTATTCAACTTCATTACATTATTATCTCAAACACTTATTGTCATTGCATTAGATTGTTATTAGCTACCTACACATCTCTTTCATACATTACTTCATATATCTTCCAAATTATTACAAAATCATTGAATAGGTCAAAAGATATTGACACAAGGGATAAGTTGGTACACTTCCACACCCTGACTCAACAAGCTTTGTGATGTTTCTTAAGACTACTAGATTTTCTAATGGTAGGTATACACACAAGTGTACAAAATTTGCATGTACTAAATCCTAATCTATTAGATTTTAAGGTAACACCAAAGGTTTGAGATTGAAATTTTAGGTTGAAGACCACACTTGAGAGGTTTAGGGCCTCACATGTGGCCTTTATCCAAGTTTGAACTCACAATTCTAGATTTCGGCCTATTTGTCATAGTTTATTTCAAATCGAGTCTTGGATTCTAAGTATTAGATTTTTTCATAGTTAAATTAGTTAAAAATATAGACACACATTGATTTTATTCATATTATTTATGTGAACTATAAATAGATTATGAAAATTGTAATAAAAAAGTAATTTTTAAAAAAATAAAATGAATTCATCAAATAGAGAGAGAATAGAAAAGGTTGATTAGGAAACAAGTTAGGAAAAACATCTAAGATAGAATTTTGATCACAATAGTGATCCTTGATTATACATCTCAAAAAATTGGAATGTGAACTAAATAAGTGTTGTTTCACCTTCTATTGTAGGCAAGAAAACTTTTAGATCCTGAGAGAGCATTTTTTAACTTAAATATATAAAAGGGGGTACATAAGAGTATTTGAAATCAATAAGAGAAAAAATAAAGTTGTATTGAGCAAAGGAAAAAAAGTATTGAGTGGTTCATAGTGTGACGAAAGGGTTGAGACTATACACACCACCATTAAAGGAGTGAGAAGCAACTTGCACCCAACCAATCTATTGTACTTGGTAATATATTATTTTAAATATAGCTAGTATGGTGTTTGCCACTACCATAATTTGGTTTTCTATCTTTGGAGGATTTCCAAGATAAAATTTTGAGTTCTTGTGTGGAATTATTTTATTGCATAATATTTTCTTCTTACTTTGATCAACAAATATGCCTGATACTATTATTTGAATTACATGTAGCATAGTCAATATATATATTCCACTTATTTAGAGGGTTTACAAATCAATTTTGGGATCAATTTTTTTTTTGATATTTGTGGAATTTGTGGAAAAATATATGCATGACAATTACAAGAGTACAAGAAGCCCAAACAGAGGAGATGAATGCACAAGTAGCTACATTTGAAAACCACATGAAGGGAAGAACAAAAAACCAACAATACTTGGGCCAAAAACAAGAGGAAATAAACATGGTGCAAGAGTAAATCTCAATAGGAAATTCAGTAAAAAATCTATAGCCAAAAAAATTAGTATAGAGAAAAGATAAGTTATGACAAGTGAGGATTTCTTGAAAGAATCGTTTTAAGCAAAAGAATCAATTTCATTTAAATTATGTGTATAAATGTAAAATTGGCACTTCATCATTTCAACTAATAACCTAACTATTTCCTCTATAATTGATTGAATACATCCCTATTTATTCAATTAATTATCTAATTTTCATCCCCTTATTAATTAAATAATATTTTTTATTATTTAATTAATACAATCACTATTCATTCAATCTTATTCCTAGCATCTAATTCACATATCCCCTTCCTTTATAGTCTACCTTAGATAAATAAATCAATATTTATTTACCTAATCTCATCTCACCTCATCCAAAAAATTAAATAAACACCAATATTTGTTTAATTTTCCTATTTTGTGCACTTTTCATTGGCTAACTAAGATAAATTAATTAAGGCCCCTAATCAATTACACATACCTAATAATCATTAATCAAGGAATTATGTGTTGAAGTCCCCAAGTGGATACATTTGGAGTACTTGAGGCATAGGGTTGACCTTCACATCTCTCAAAAAATGTACTTTTTGGATCCTCACTATCCACTCTATCCAAGACACATTTGTCACCCTTGATTCCTGATGTAGGAGTATCCAACGGTGTAGGGCAATCTTGCATCACCCAAAAAAAAATGTTTTTCCTTATTTTCTCTAGTTATTTCGAGTCTCATGATGGCACTTAAGGGGTGTAAGAAAAAAGTAAAAAATAGCGAAAAACAGTCACTATTTTTAGTAAGTCAGTCTAAATGAGCTCATATGGACTTGAAAATTTACCCCAAGGAGCAGAACTGAAAAAAAAAATTGGTCGCAAAAGAATTACCTCAATACCTTGCACGGTTTGGGAGATATTAGAGTTTCCATCTCGATAAATTTCTCTAATGCAGCTTCAATTTCAGATATGAAGACTTTAGAGGCCCCAAAATAGCTCGAAAAGTTGACGAACATGTTAGTGTAGGTTTTTTATTTTCCTTATGTTAGGGGGTATTTCTTTTTCCTACACATTATTTAAGTTTGCTTAGGTTTATTAGATGTGGTAATATGAGGAAATGTGGCAAAATACAACAGCTACATGTGTCACTCTCTCTCATACATGGGTAGTTGAGTTACACACTCTCTTTTGGCTTGTTGTGCCACCTCTCATAACCACTATTTTGTATTCACTTGAGTAGTTTATGGGGTAGTTGGGTTTCTCACCCTCTTTTGGCTTTATGCGCCACCTCTCTCCTATCTTCACTCGAGGAGGTTATGCCACATGTTTTGGAATTTCCCAAGTAGGTAAAACCTCCCACCTTTTATGGGTAGTAGGAGTTCATGTACCTCTTGGATGTACATGCCCCTATTTTTCTATAGATTGAGTACTCTCCTCTCACCTCCATTAGTTTAGCTAGTTCAGTGATCAATTGGTGAGAGTATTGAGAGTATTCTGCATTTTCTCTTACCTTGTCTCTATTTTTCTCTCATTTCCGATTTCTCTTCATTCTGCTACTTTGATCTTCGATCATTTGTTGAGTGCAGTTGCGCGTGATCTACAACTGACATTAGATATTGGCTTGGTTCTCGCTTCTCGTAGAATCTAACATGGTATTAGAGTTGTGTTGTCTGGTATAGCTCATTGTTTTTTTGATTTTTTGAGAAATTTGAGACTAATAGAAAGCTAATATTTTTCCTTAAAAACCAAGTATGCTCTTCTCCTGCATCCTCGTATGACCTGGAGAATTAGAACAGTTTAAAGGAAAAATAAGCATATATTTAATCTGGTTTACATATATTTGTTCCTGTGAGATCTGGGTGATTTGCAACTTTTTGGTAATATTAGAGGCTTTTTCAGCTTGTCCAAAAGGTTAGAGAAAGTCAAAATTGACTTTTATTTCACCAAAATCAAAGATTGGAGGATACAGTAAAAAAATAGAATTAAAAACTTGAATTTTTACTAGAGCTATTTTCATTTTGACTTTAGAAATTTAGCTTCCACTTGTTTTCAAGAAAAATGATTTTTGGGTTTTATTTCTAGCATCAAAAAACCATCTGGGTAGTTGTTAAATTTTGTATAAATCAAATCATAAAAAGGCGCGAGTCATTTTTCATAGGAAAAATTTGTAGCTTTTTTCAAAATTGCATAACTTTTGCCTCAGGTGTCAGAGTTTCGCAAACGAGTACTTGTTGGAAAGCTAGAAATGAGTACTTTCCATCCACAAAGGTTTGAGTAAAAATTTCTTCCTTTTTCAATTAGATATTGTAGGTTGAATCTGCTGCATTTTTTTTTTTATCTTCAACAAGTCTTATCTTTCACTTTTGCAATCCATTTTTCAAAAACAAAAAAGTGTTGAAAAGATAATGAAGAGTAAAACACAATTGCAAGGCTATTTTTCCAGATTTTGTTTGAAAATTAATTTGTATCAAATATTCAAATGAGAACTTTGAAGATTGAAGTGGGGAAAGGTTCCATGTGAATAGCACTTGGACATGGATTAGTCGATCCTAAGAGATGGGGAAGCCATGTTTCAAGGGCGCACTTTGCGTAATCATCGAAAGGGAATCGGGTTAATATTCCTGAACTAGGATGTGGTGGCCGATGACAACGTTAAGAAATTTGGAGATGTCAACGTGGCCTCGGGAAGAGTTATCTTTTCTTTTTAATAGCCTACCCACCCTGAAATTGGTTCAACCAGAGATAGGGTCCAATGGTTGGAAGAGCACCTCATGTCCCGTAGTGCTCGGTGCGCCTTTGGTGACCCTTGAAAATTTGGAGGACCAAGTATTGTTCATGCCCAGTCGTACTCATAACTGCATCAGGTCTCCAAGGTGAATAACCTTTGGTCAATAGAACAATGTAGGTAAGGGAAGAGCCCAACATGAAAATTGGCAGCTTTTCCTATCGAATTATAGTTTGTAGAAGCGTCCTCAGTGACAAACTGAGCCCAAGTCCCCTGGAAGGGGGCACTAGAGAGGGTAAGAGCCTCATTGGGCCCAGACCCTATTGCACCATGAGGCATTGTTGGTGAGTCAGGTTTTTTGGGAATGCAACCCTAATTGGATGGTAAATTTTGTCCAAGGCTAAATATGAGCGAGAGACCAATAGCGAACAAGTACCATGAGGGAAAGATGAAAAGGAAAAAACACATTGAGATACATATGCATTACATTCAAGAGTTGATTTAGGAAGGCATCATTGATCTTAAGTATTGTTTTACATTAGAGCAAATTGTGAACATCTTCACCAAACCCTTCACAGAGAGCAAGTTCCTTCATTTGTGAGCTTTGCTAGGGGTGTGACAGGTGTCTACTTCAGGAGGGTCTTCTTAGTCCTTCATTCTACTCTCTCTATTTAGGGGGGGCTATTCCTCTTATGGGGGGCTTCTTCTCTTGGGGGGATCTCTATGTACACATGGGTACCTAACATGGCCTCATTTGTCGAGACCCATCTTTTCACCCACCTAAGCTATGCTTAAGGGGGGGTGTTAGTGTAGGTTTTTTATTTTCCTTATGTTAGGGGGTATTTCTTTTTCCTACACATTATTATTTAAGATTTCTTAGGTTTATTAGATGTGGTAATATGAGGACATGTGGAAAAATACAACAGCTACATGTGCCACTCTCTCCCATACATGGGTAGTTGAGTTACACACTCTCTTTTGGCTTGTTGTGCCACCTCTCATAACCACTATTTTGTATTTACTTGAGTAGTTTATGGGGTAGTTGGGTTTCTCACCCTCTTTTGGCTTTATGTGCCACCTCTCTCCTATCTTCACTTGAGGAGGTTATGCCACATGTTTTGGCATTTCCCAAGTAGGTAAAACCTCCCACCGTTTATGGGTAGTAGGAGTTAATGCACCTCTTGGATGTACATGCCCCTATTTTTCTATATATTGAGCACTCTCCTCTCACCTCCATTAGTTTGGATAGTTCGATGATCAATTGGTGAGAGTATTAAGAGTATTATGCATTTTCTCTTGCCTTGTCTCTATTTTTCTCTCATTTTAGATTTCTCTTCATTCTGCTATTTTTATCTTCGATCATCTATTAAGTGAAGTTGCATGTGATCTACGATCAACATTAGATCTTGGTTCGGTTCTCACTTCTCGTAAAATCTAATAGAACCAACCTACTATGGGTTCATGCGTTGTAGATCTCTTTGATAGCCTTCCAATGATATGCAATAATAACAAATCAAACACCTGGATCAAAAGTTATGGCCTCGTGAAGTTGCTCCTCTAAAAAGTGAATATATTTTATTTGGAGAGTTGTTTTTGGTGTAATGAATCAAGCCCATGAGGTTGTCACATGTAAGTTTTGAATATGTCATTTCATTTTTGAAAATAATTAAAAGTGAGTTTTTTCTTTTTTGTCTCGCATCTTCCGTGTTGGTATCTATTGTTGTGATTTGTGTGGGTTTCGAGTGGTGTGGCCCTCATCAAGTGGTACTAGAGCAAGAGTTCCTAAGCCTGTAACAAAGTGTCGAATGTGAGGTAGTTACAACAGGACCTACGAGTATGGGTTGAGTTCAAGATGCCTCCAAGGCTTGCCCAACATACCAGAGGTAGAGGCCAAGGTGGTGGAGGAAGGGATCCACCTAGAGATGAAATTAGAGCCCTTAGAAGGCAATTAGAAACCTTGCAGCAAGAGGTTCGAAGAAGAGATGTGCAATGAGAAAGAAATGACAGTGAAGATAAAACAAAAGAGGAAATGGAAGAGGAAGAGTAGGATCCAATGGATCTTGGAGAAAGAAGATTGCTGCGAGTGATCTCAAGCATTGGGAAGAGACCTAAAATGGAGGTTTCAACTTTCAATGAAAGTCTAAATCCTGAAGAATTGATCAATTGGATCAATGACATGGAATTGTTTTTGAGTTTAAGGAGATTGAAGATCCTCATAGAGTGAGATTTGAAAAGAAAAAATTGAAAGGTCACACCAATATATGGTGGAAAGAGGTCCAGTTAGAATGAGGAAGACAATGGAAAGATAAAAATTTTAGATGGGACAAAATGGTGTCAAAATGGAAGAAACAATTTATTCTAGTCAATTATGAATTGGAGCTGCTCAAGAAGATGCAGAGCTTGAGGCAAGGAATAAGGACAGTGAAAGAATATACAGAGGAATTTCACAAAGTCCTGATTCAGACAAGACATTCTGAGGAAAATAAAGATAAATTTGCTCGTTATATTAATGGGTTGAAGCCAAGCATATATGAAGAATTGGCATTGGTAAGAATGACCACCATTGAGGATGCTTATCAATTTTCTCTAAGGGTTGAAGAACAACTGAACAAGAGGTTTGAGAATAAATAATGAGGTGGAGGTTGTGGAGGAAAGACTAGTGGACAACCATATGGAGGTCGAAATGAAGATCAAAAGAAGGGTGAACGCTCTAGTAGCAGCCAAAACCAAAATGGAGATAACACCTACCATCCTCATGATCAAAATAAAGGAGACCAAAGAGGAAGATCTAGATGAGGACCAGGAAGAGGAGGATTTTGTGAACTGTTTCCAGTGTGGAGAAGAAGAACAGAGCCTATGAGTGTCCTCAACATCAAGGAAGGACAAATAGAAGACCTGAGGTGGTCATGCACAGTTGCACATGTAGATGAAGATGTTGAGTCTTCAAGCATTATGAGGATGCAGAAAGAGGAGATATTCTTGTTACTAGAAGAGCCTTGTTGAATGAGGAGAAGGAACCAACTCAAAGGAAGAATTTGTTTCGTGCCAAATGTAAGTGTGAAAGTAAAGTTTGCAATGTTATTATTGATGGAGGTAGTATTAATAACCTTGTTTTAGAAGAAATGGTTAGTAAGTTGCGGTTGGAGAGAAGAAGGCATCCAAACCCATACCGAATTGCTTGGTTGCAGAAGGACCATAAAGCCT
>VDFB02021405.1:0-41161 GCA_007258455.2 Sequoia sempervirens | reverse complement strand
TTTGTATTCCACCTTTTTCTTAATGAATGTCATGGTTGCAGGTCTATTAAATGTCTGATTCAAAAGAGGACATTGGAATTGAAGAAGTGAAAGAGGTACAAAAAAGGAAAAAAGCCTAAGAGATTGAAGTAAGAACAACTTCCCCTGACGATGAAATATAAGTTTTAAGTAAATCCAGTTCCATCAAAGTTCGGGTCAGAAGTAATGAAGATAACTGACACATTGGTTGGTGATATTGACCTAGAGTAGTTTGTTAATGATACTTTTCTAGAGGATGCGAGTCCAAGAGAAAAGAAAATTTCTAACTCAGGGTTAGCACATATAGCATCATTCGCCATAGTTGTGCAATGTCCCAAGTTTATATATGCTACTGCACATGCATACAACCCAGTTTAGAGAAAATGTATTGATCCTTGGGGAAATGATATTATTGACTTAACCCCAGGAATGATGAGATTACTCTTTGAATTTCCTCCCCATCCTAACCTCAAAATCATGATGGAGGCTGAGGCATTGAGGCAATATGAGATAGATGTGGATGGAAACAAGAGGTATATAAATAAGAGATGGCTAAAAGCTAAAAAGAAGTTAATAAAGAAACTTCCCCCAAAGCCTAAGAGGTTTGATTTCTCTATCAAAGTAGGTGAAGTCATTACATTATTATCTAGGGCATTTGGGAAGGAAGATTCACATGCTTTCAAGGATTGGATGTTCCCTTTTATTTAGATTATTCTTGATGGAAAATAGTATTTGGATTAGGGACAAATGGTATCAAATGAAATTCATGATCAAATTTTTATTTTATTTTTAATTTTTAATTTTTTTTCAAGGGGTAAACACTTTTGACCAGAGCTATGAACTGAAATACATCCATTCAACAATACCACCCCATGGGGTTTGAACCTTGGTGGAAAGAACAACAATGCCACCTTTAAACCATCACACCATGCCAATACTGGCAAATTTCATGATCAAATTACCAAGGTAATGGATACCAATATATTTTACATGAGCTATTATGTTATATATTGTGCTGCTAGAAAGGGGAACTTCTCGGGCTTGAACCCAGTGGGTATGCTTGGAGAGGAAACTAGATAGAATAAAGTTTGGAAGTATTATGACCAATTAGAGATCAAGAAGGTAGAAAATCATTTTAAGAGAGTTAATTATGCCTTCCTCTATGTGGTTATCAATCAATTGATGGGAGATGTGGTCTTCAAATTGTCTCAAGAATCCATGGACTTTATTGAGGAATGGGGGAACTAGTTTATTTACTACCCCAAAACTACTTACATCAGATTGTTTGTCTTTGAAAAGGCTCCATTCAAGCTACCAAGGTGTTGTAGGAATAAGATGATTTTAATGGAATTCTCCCGATAAGCTACAGAGGTAAATGTTAAGTTCTTAGAGAAAAACAAGGAAGGGTGTCACTCATTTCCTATGGAATTAGGATTTTATTCATGTCAATCAACAATGGAAGACAAGGCTGCAATAAAGGAGTTTCAATCATGCAATTTTAAGTTTTACAAGGAAAGGAGGAATTTTGACCCAAAGGGGAAGATGAATGAGTTATATGATTCCTTGTTTCCTTATCATGAACATCACCTCGAATATTTTTTGGCCAACTTGTAGGATCAATTTGAGGTTAGGCAAAAAGGGTATGAAAGGCTAGTTGTTCCTCAAATGAGGGAATTTAATATCAAAGAAGATATACCTAAAGGGTTATTAGATGATGGTGTCCTCATCGATCCTCAATATGAAGAAGATGAAATTGTAACCAAAGAATTGGAGCCCATCAATTGGATGGAGAAGGAACAATTTTACATAAATAAGATTTTAGAGATGGTCATTGATTGGAGCATCAAATGGATCGACATACTCCTCAACCAGCCCCAAAGTAGAGTTACAAGGAAAAGGAAGGATTCACAAGTTGAATCATCCTCAATTGCTAAGACAAAGAAATATAAGAGGACTAAGAAGCAATCTTCACAAGCAGAAGAAGAAGTTACAATGAAGAAGGTTACAGAAGCCTTAAAATAGACTAAAGTTACCTACCAAGTTTCTAATATTGGAGTTATTTCAAGTCTTGGTATTGAACCCATTTCTGCTTTATACCCAGAAATATAAACTGCTCAAGAAGGTCCTACAACTCCTCCACAAACTAACTTGGGAATCCCTTCTACTGTACCAACCACTACAAAAACAACAACTAAAAAAGAGGAAGAGCCTCTAGTAATATACATCATAGAGTCCCACCTCTCATCTAATTCTAGAGAGAGTCCACTTCAAGAGGACATAGCTAGATAAGAGGAGGAGGATGAAGAATACTTTGAAGAAGAGAATGTGGATATAGGAGAAGGAAACCTCTAGAATCAAGAAGAGATGAGCCATGTCCTAATAGAAGATGAGCAATGGGAGATATTGGAGAGTGCTCAAAAGCAAGTTGTTAAGGAATTGGCTCATGAAGGAGGAGAAGAGAAAAGGAAAAAGGATGAAGAGAAGGCTCAAAACAGGGAAATAGAGCTTAAAAATATTACCGATATTAAAAGTTGAAAATGAAAGGAGGGAGAAGGAGAAAGTTGATAAATAAAGGCTTGAGTAGCAAAAGGTTCCATCTACATTAGAAACCAGAGAAATTTCTACACCTCCACCACATCCAAAGCCAACACCTCCAAGTGCTCAACAAATGATAGTGTCACCAAGTACCCCCACATGGTTGAAGCTAAATTTAGAAAAGAGACAACAGGTCCAAGCTCAACCACTCAGCTGGGATGAACTGAAAAGGGAAGTAGACAAGGTGAAACCCAAGAAGAATCCATGATCCATACATTCCACAAGATTGATTGATGATGGAGATTTAATTGCTGATATTGCAATCTCTACAATTGATAAGGATGACAAGGAGCTATGAGTTGCTGATTACTAGGTGAGTATAGTCAATCTAGGAAAATAAACTCATGGTTAACAAATGTCACTATTGGATTTGACAGCTACTTTATCCAAGTCCTGAATGGAAAAGGACAAGCAGGTCAAGGATGAGCAAAAAGTACAACTTGGACAGATGAAGAAATTTTTAAAAGAGCTCACCTCATCAGCCCCAAAGTAGCCTAAGTCTTCAGAGGTACCTGTGCTTACGAGTTAGAAGGAAGTAGATGAATTCAACATTATGAAAAAGAAGGCTACATGGTTTAATAACTAGCTTAGTGCTTTCAAGGAGGAAATTGAGAATCTTTTAGAGGAAGGATATAAAAAATATGATGAATCCCATACTATTCTCAAAGAGATAGAAGAGTGTGCAAAGAAATGGTTGGAAGAAGAGGAAAAGTATAAAAAATTCTTAAGAGGGCTGAAAACTATAATAGAACACCCATGGAAATGTTGATTCAATCAGGGATCTTAGGTGAAAAAGATCCAAAGTATCTTAATAAGGATATTAATAAAATCACCTTTGGATCAGTAATTCTCATCGAACACATAATAATTCTCCTCAAGGCTCAATAGGACATAAGGGATCATACAGGCATAGTCAAGGAAATGTTACCCAGGTCACAGCCAAAGATTTACTCGAAGATGGATAATTAAATTCACTGTAGAAAATAAAGGATAATTTGGATAAATGATTAGAATAGTTAATAGAAGAAGGCGATGGTCATGAAGGGAATCTTTTGTATAAGCTGATGGACTATTAAATTTGAGACTCATTGGTCCATGAAAGATGTTAGCAAGCTATGAGAACTAGTTCCTATGGTTGCCGAGATATTTGAACAGTCTAACTTCAAACTAGAATGGATTGATAGACCTAAGGATGAGGTTCTAGAGATGATTCTTAATAATTATGATGAACATCATGACTTTCCAAAGGAGACTAGCAAACAAGAGGAATATTCCTTTTTTTTTAAAGAATAAAGTCAATAGGTCAACTTCTCCCAAGCATCCCATTGATAGGTAGTGAACTCCTAATCATTTTTTGATAGACCAAGAAAAAAATGCCACTCTTTGTACTTCAACATTTTTGACAAAGTGAAGACTCTAGTTTAACTTGAAGCATCCCTACAATTGTGGATTTGGGTGCCCATTTTGTGGATCAGGATTTTTGGAGGGAATTTTTTGTGTTTTCTATTTTTCTATAAGTTAAGAAACTCTCCTCATTGTAAAGGTTGGAAAATTAAAGTCGAATTTGTAGTCTAAGTTAGATATTTTGAAATTTTTATGAAAATAGTTAAATTTTTACAGCTTTTATGCAATTAGTTAAATTTCAGAGATTTCTTAGTTTAAACATGATGTTTATGGACAATGGTTTTTCATGTGACAATGGATCTTTCTATGTGTAAATGTTTCTTATTTGGTGAAAAAAAATCAATAGAAGAGGTCAAACTTAAAACCATCTGTTGCATTATCTATGAATGGTATTTTCTTATTGTTTGTTGATCTGCAAAATTCTGTGATGAGTTAATAATGTTTGTTATTAAATTAATTCTAAACAAAATGAATTGCAAGTTATTAAATTTCTTGTTATAGAAATTGCATGTTTGAATTTGAGAAAAGTGTTTGTTCACATTTTCCTATTCCAAAAACTGAGATCTATCTTTTTCTATTTATTTAAAACCTACTGCTAGAATATATTGAAATAGTTAGCTTTTTACCTTTTTACATGCAAAGGCCCCTTGAATATTATAGTCATGTTGACCACTAGGTAAAACAACATAATTGTGAACCAACTACTGAGACCTTGGAAGATAGGTGATTTAATATTGACTATCTTTTTTAGGAGAAGTAGGATAGAAATATTTCGCTTAATGTTTATTGTGTTTTTTGACCATCAACAATACATAAACAAGAACATTATGTACACCATAGGGGTTTGATGCAACCTTTAAACAATTTCCTTACAACTCAACAAGATACATGCTCATTAGATTGTTTATGTGACATTTATAGAATAATTATGATAAAAAAATAAGACATAACTCAACCATGATGCATGAAAAAACACTATATATATGCACACCATATCAGTGTGATACAACCATTAAATAAACTAAACACAACTCCATGACAGGCATGTTATTTGACCTTCCACATAAAAAATTTAGTATCACGTAATGCACAACAATGGATGTTGCTAACTATAATGCATGAATAAGCAAACTAGCCATACCATATGGGCTTGATTCATAGTAGTCATAGTGCACACTTTGTACAAAAGCAATAACACTTATATGATATTGTCATATATTTCAATAAATCTTTAACCACACCAAACCTATTATATGAGTTTGATGTAATATTTAAATAAGAATATATAAATGTAATGCAACCTTTCAACAAAACCAAACATACAAAAAAATGGTATATCTCATCAATTCCTTCATGCAAATGTGATATAGTCATGTAGACGCATCAATTTCACTCAACCATAATACAAGCAACTTTCAAAAAACTTCCATACATAATAATTTTTAGCCATCAACTCAAATCCATACAAGCTAGTGGCATATATGTTATTAGAAATTTCACTCAAAAAGTCATAATCAACATGCATGAATAAACACACTAAGCACACCATAATGAACACTAGTTATGATGTATGCTTAACACAAAATCAAAAATCGATAGGATGTTGTCATATATGATATTCAACCTAATGAAATTTTCATACTACATTTGAACAATCAAAGATAAGATTCATTATAATTCTATTATGATGCATAAAAAAATTCATTAGACATGGCATAAAAGTTTGATGTATGATGGAAATATGATCTACACCATTTAACCGTAATTAGCCATTAGCCTACCCTTATCATCTTATCATTGTCATCATCATTGATTTCATCATTGACCATCCTTATCTTACTATCCAATTTATATCCTATCATATCATATTTTATCCTATCTCATCACCTAATCATAATCCATATCATATCTTATATCAAAATCAATCTTGTCATGAGTCTGAAATAAAAAAGGAATCTGCTCTAAAACACTTGAAAAGAAGTAGACCAAAGTCAATGAGATAGATAATGTATTGAGTGAAGAGATTCTTCCTGGTCTTGAGAAGTTTTAAGGAAGGTGCTTGTGTAGTAAGTGGAATGGGAAAATCGAAATGGAGAAGTGGAAAAACTCAAGGGGTTTTGTAATTGGTAAGAATTTGTGTTGGAAAAGAAAGTGAGAGATGATGCTATAGGTGGATTTGAACAAATGAAATCAAAGATTCTTGAACTTAATACTTTCATGGAGAAAATACAACTGGAAATAGATGGAGAAAATAAAGAGAATTGGTGCAGTGGACACATGAAAGTATTCAAGACATTGAAAACTTTATCAAAAAAAGGGATGTTGTTGTCTTAAGTGTTGATGACATTGAAACTAATCTAAATCTCAAAGTAAAAGATATGAAAAAGAAGTTAGAAGATCGTGAAAAGGAATAATAGGGGTTGTTAACAAGTAATAATAGTAGAGATGAGGAAAAATGTGCAGATGGTCAAGTTGTAGATGCAAAATAAATAGTTGGAAGTATTGAAATTGAAGAAAAACAATTGAAGACTAAAATTAACCACTTAGAAAAATGAATTAAAAGACAAGAAGAAGATTTTATCATCAATGAAAAGGAGGTTAGTCTACTCTAAAAACACTTGAAAAAGAAGTACACCAAAATGAAAGAGATAGATAATGTATTCAATGATCTTTCTACTCTTGAGAAGTTGAGGAAGGTGCATATGCATATTCTTCTTTGTTTGTTGTGCGACTAAACCGGAAATTCCAACGCATCCAAATGGGTATGTGTAGGCTAGGCATGGTCCTATTTCATACCCAAACATGCCAAAATAGTTTGAGAAACATTATACCCACCATATCCCCTAAGAGTCTAAAGTGCAAAAAGGAAATAATATTTGACGAGCTATTACTCAAAAACTTTGTTAGTTAGAAACATTTTGTCTAAGGCTACAAGATCCTGTAGGGACCCTCTACAATAACCTCTCTCTATTTTTTATATCTCTGAGGAATTTTCCCATGGTGTCAAGTTTTCAATTGATGGAAAAAAGGTTAGACACATGCAATGTAAAGTTTCATAGGGGTGTAAATTTCATTTTTCTCCTCATGTCACCAAAATGATAGTTCCAACACATTAGGATGGGTATTTTTAGACTAGGCATGGTCCTATTTTGTAGCCAAACATGCAAAAATAGTTTGAGCTACATTGTACCGATGATATTTGATGCAGGAGCATCCCTGGTTCTTGGAAATCTTGCATCAACCAAAAATATTTTCCTTTTAGCTTATTCTTGTTTCAACTCTTGTTGTCACTTCGTCATAGTTTCTCACTAGTCCCTACGGATCTATGTTTACATCATGGACATGTTCATTTTCCTTATTCCAAGATTTGAGCGTGATTGGATCTTTTTTTGAAAATTTATCGCTTCTGGATTTTGTGGCAGTTTCTTGAACTGACACCAGAATAATTTTCAAACCTAATGGCTAGTTCAATCTCGTGGATCTTTCCTGTGACTTGTGGATCTCGACAATGTGTTTTAAATTATTCTATGGAGTGTTCCCGACCTTAATGTAGATCCACACTTCTTCTCATGCATTCACCGAGGAGTAATTCAAATTTGAGTCTGACCTATTCATGCACACGCTACAATTTCTTTAATCGGAGATTGTAATATTCATTGGCTGACACAAATGATTCTACATCATTGGATATGATATAAATCAATGTAATCAATCATTAGAAGGTAGTAGTGCTAGATTAGAAAAAGATAAGATTTAATCTATAATATTTTCGCTCGCATTAATGGCATGCAGGAAGATGATATTTTGAACATGTTGTATTAGGCCTGTGAGCTGAAACTGTAAGCCCAGATGTTGCCAATTGTATGTAATTGAATTTTTTGATTATAAAATATTTGAATCTGCATTTGCCTCCATATTTTGTGTTACTTTTGTTTAGTGACTCTTGCTTCTCTATTTGGATTGCTCTCTTTGAAGACCCTCCTACCAAAGGTTGCACTAGATTGGTATCAGAACAAGATTTGTTCTGTGAGACATCATCAGAGTTTGTGGAGTCTTGTTGAAATTTTTTTGTGGGGTGGCAGACTGAGGATCCAACCTGCAGTTGCAAAGGACTTGTGTAAAGATGGTGAGAAGAAGAAATGTTAGAGGAAATGGAGCGCACAGAAATGTAGACCCAACTTTAATGGATATGTTGAGAGGAATTGCTACCAGATTAGATCTAGTCAAAATAGCCCAGAGGAGAGGTCAACCAGTTGATGATGTAATTGATGAAGAGGTAGAAGTACAGGAAGAAAGGGGAAGAGAAGATCAACCTAGCTTGGATCAAGGAGAAGAGAGGTTCATAAGAGCCCTAACTAGAGAAAATACCAAACCGCATTTCAATCCACCAAATTATAGTGGTAAGTTAGATTCAGATGAAATGCTTGATTGGATAACAAAAATGGAAAATTGTTTTGATTTTGAAGGTACCGTCGAAGATAAGAAGGTAAAATTCACCTGTACAAAGTTGAAAGAAAATTCCTCCCTTTGGTGGGAACATTTGCAGATAGATGGGCAAAGAAGATGAAAGGAGAAGATAAAATCATGGGATCAAATGGTGAATAAGTTGAAGAAATTTTTTATGCCTGTAGATTATCAGATCAGTTTGTTCCAGAAGTTGCAGAATTTGAAGTAGAAAGAATCAAGTGTGACAGAGTATATTGAAGAGTTTTAGAAGTTGAATATCAGATGCAAACATTTAGAAGATTAAGTGGAGAAAGTAACTAGATATGTGAATGGTTTGGGGCCATCTATACATGATGAAATCAGTTTAATCAAGTTGTTGAATGTGGAAGAAGCATATCAATGTGCCCTAAAATAAGAAGAGAAATTGAATAAAAGGAACAAGCAAAGACAAAGAGGAAGAGGTGGAAGATTTCAGAGAGGAAGAATTTTTACTGGAGGAGGAAGAGGAATTTTTAGAGATCAGAAAAAAGATAAGGAAGTTAGTAAGAATGATAATTTGTACCATAGAGATGATGGAAACTCTTACTAGAGAGGAGGATATGGTGGTTACTAGAATGAAGGTTATAGGAAAGTTGATAAAGGACAAGAGAAGAGGGTATTCAAAGGAACTTGTTTTAAATGTGGAGGAGAATGACATAGAGCATTTGAATGCAATCAAGGAGAGACAAGAAAGAAGACAAAGAGTAATAGAATAATATCCTTTGTTGAGGAAGATCATGTTGGGTCATATCATAAACTAGAAGGAGAAGTGTTGGTGAAAAGAATATTAGTGTGTCAAAGTGAGTTGGAGCAGGAACCGTTGCTAAGAAAGAATTTGTTTTAAACTAGATGCAAGGTAGTTGGTAAATGTTGTAATGTGATTGTTGACAGTGGAAGTTCTAAGAACCTAGTTTTTTGAAGAGATGGTGACCAGATTTAAGTTGGAAATATTGAAACACTCGAAGCCCTATGAGATAGCATGGATTCAATATGAACATAAGGTACTGGTAAGTGAACAATATTTGGTGAAATTGAAGATAGGAAATTATCATGATGAATTTTTGTGTGATATCGTGCCTATGGATGTATGCCATATTTTGTTGGGAAGACCCTATCAGTATGATAGACAGGCTATTCATGATGGAAAGAAGAATATATATACCATTGTTGCTAATGGGATGAAGTAAACTTTGTTACCATTGGAGGATGTTCCTAAGGTTGAGGTTTTTACGAATGCTAGAATTTGTTTGGTTGATGGAAGGAGATTCCTAGATGGAATGATACATGATAATGTGTGTTATTCCTTGGTCCCTAAGAGTTCTAAAGACTTGAAACATGTAGAAGAACAATAGGAAGAGATAAAAGAGTTGTTGACAGAATATGAGATCATTTTAGATAATGTACTTGATGGACTACCACCTGTGAGGAGTATTAGTCATTGCATGGACTTGATTCTTGAGCCTAGTTTTCCTAACAAAATAGCACACCAGATGAAACTTGTAGAGAATGAAGAGTTGAATAGAAAAGTACAAGAATTGTTGAGGAAGGGTTTGATTAGAGAAAGCTTAAGTCCTTGTGTAGTACCTACTATGTTAGCACCTAAGAAAGACAGAGAATGGAGGATGTGTATAGATTCTAGAGCCATAAATAAGATCACAGTGAAGTATAGATTTCCTTTACCCTGGATGGATGACATTATGGATTTTTTGAGTGGAGCTAAATACTTTACAAAGATAGATTTGAAGAGTGGATATCATCAGATCAGAATTAGAGAAGGGGATGAGTGGAAGACACATTCAAGTTGAATGAAGGATTGTATGAATGGTTAATGATTCCTTTTGGACTCACAAATGCACCGAGTACTTTCATGAGACTATTGAATGAGGTATTGAAGAAATTCTTGGGTAAGTTTGTGATTGTCTATTTGGATGACATCTTGATTTTCAGTAATACTAGAGAAGAACATTTGTTGCATATAAGACAAGTTTTGTAGAGGTTGAGAGAAGAGCAGATGTTGATAAATGTTAAGAAATGTAGTTTCATGAAGGAAGAATTGGTATATTTGGAATTTGTGATTTGTGTGGATGGATTGAAGATGGACCCTAAGAAGGTAAGAGAAATTATTGAGTGGCCTACACCAGATAGCATTGGGGAGGTAAGATCATTTTAGGGATATGCTAGTTTCTATCGGAAGTTCATTAGGAATTTCAATTCTATTTGTAATACTATGACAAAAACAATGGGAGGAGATAAGAAGTATTTTATATGGACATCTAGAGAAGACAAAAGTTTTGAGTTGTTGAAAAAAAGGGTGACTGAGCAACCTGTGTTGGCTTTACTAGATTTTAGTAAGGTATTTCAAGTAGACCGCGATGCAAGTGAAAATGTAATTGGAGTAGTATTAAGTAAAGAAGGAAGACCAATAGCTTATTTTAGTGAGAAATATAATGATGCTAGGAAGAGATATTCAGTGTATGATCAAGAAGTTTTATGCCATAGTTCAAGCCTTGAAGAAGTGGAGACATTACTTGTTTCCTAAGGAGTTTGTGTTGTATACAGATCAAAAAGTATTGCAGTATTTGAATAGTCAAGATAAATTGAATCAGAGACACATGAGATGGGTAGAATTCTTGTAGAGTTATACATTTGTTTTGAAACATAGGAGTGGGAAGTCGAATAGAATTGCTGATGCTTTGAGTAGAAGAAGGAATTTGCTGGAAAAGATGAGAATGGAAGTATTAGGCTTTGATGAATTGACGAACTTGTATGAGGAAGACCTAGATTTTGCAGAACCTTGGAGAGCTTGTAAAGAACTAGTCTTGGATGATAGAAGTTAGTGGTTGGATTATTTCATTTAGGAGGATATGTTGTTCAGAGGAAATTATTTGTGTGTACCCCAGAGTTCAATGAGGGAGAACTTGGTGAAAGAAAAACGTAGTGGAGGATTAGCAGGACACTTTGGGATTGATAAGATAGTGGCATTGGTGAGTGAGAATTACTTTTGGCTGCAGATTCATAAGGATGTCAAAAAATTTGTGTAGAGTTGTAGAGTTTGTCAAGTTGCTAAGGGGAGTAGTCAAAATGTTGGATTGTATAAGCCTTTGACAGTTTCAGAGAGACCTTGGGAGAATATCAACATGGATTTCATACTTGGATTGTCAAAGACACAAAGAAGTAATGATTCTATATTTGTGGTAGTGGATAGATTTTCTAAAATGGCACATTTCATACCTTGTAGGAAGACAATAGTTGCAATACATGTAGTAGACTTTTTTTTCAAGGAGGTGGTGAGATTACATTTATTGCCTAGGAGTATTTTTTTTTTTTTTTTAAAAGGGGTAAAAATTTTTATTGAATAAAAGGAACCAGAAATACAATCAAGCCAAGGGCAAAAGCCCAAAGAGGACAGAAAGCACCAACAAAATCAAGAACAAAATCATTCAGCAGCCCTAATATCCTCCGCAAGAATCCTCTCCAAATCCAAGCTAAGCTCCGAAGGAATCTGAGCCCAATCATCAATCTGCCATTCCCCTAGCCTCTCCGAAGCCCATTTAGCCAAACAATCAGCCGTCCTATTCCATTCACGTGGAATATGGACAAAAGACACACTCTCCATAAGAATACCAATCTGCAAGATCTGCTGAACAAGAACTGCCAACTGCCAATTCACATCCAATCTCCTCCCCTTATTAAGTAAGTTAATCAGAACTTGAGAATCCAATTCACAAATAACCCTACGCTAGCCAGCTCATAGGCCTTCCGCAAGGCATAAAGAATTGCCCAGCCTTCCATAAAATTGATAGTTTGTGTCCCCATATGCATGGAAAATAGGAACACCACCGATCCAGAAGAATCCCTACCAACCCCTCCGACACCAGCTGGGCCAGGATTGCCCCTAGAGGAACCATCAGTATTAACCTTCAAAGTTCCCATAGGGGGAGGCACCTAGGACCACTGATGTTGGACCCGCTGCCTCACTCGCCCACCTTTCTGACCACAAGTTGTCAAAGGGGAAAACCCCAGGATACCCAGCCAGACCACCACCTCCGCATCTTTCTTCTCCAATGGCAGCTCCACCTCCCCTTTGGCATGAACAGTCTCTTGGATCATCCCAAGAATTTTGAACCACACCTATTGAACCTGCAACAATTCTCCACAGAATATCCTCCTATTCCTTTCAAGCCAAATTTGCCACAACAAAAAAATTGGGCCTGCCAGCCACATATCTTGCAAAAAAGATGCCCTCGAGGGAGGTCTGCCCAAGCTAGACCAGAACTCAACTAAGGAGGAAGCATGAACATAGGGATTTCCCAAAACACTCCACCAAAAATGCCATAGCTGCAAGGAGAAAGGACATCGAAAGAAAAGGTGAGAAGAGTCCTCCTCCCCTTTCCCACACATCACACACATAGACAGGCCCTGAAATCCGCCCAACTGAATCTTGTCCCAAGTCAAACATTTGTTCCAAGCCAAGATCCAAGCAAAAAAATTACACTTCGGCCAAGAAAACTTATTCCAAACCTTTTTCCACCAAGAAACTTCCTCCCCTTCAAACCTCTGAGCCCATAATCTCCGATATCCAGACGCAACCGTATAGTGCCCCTTTGGATTAGGAGACCAAGCAAGGATATCCCTATCCCTTAAAGGATTACACTGTCTGCCCAAGAGAAGACTATGCAGAACCCTACAATTCTCCTCCATACCCATAATCGGCCACTCCTCAGGAGTCAACCACCTGGCACTCACAAGTTGACCTTGGAACGAAAGCACCTTAAAATCACTAACCCTCATCCAGCCAGCATCCTCGAAGCTCCTACTCAAATTCATCAATTTAGGGAACTGAGAGAGAATGGGAGGGTGCCCATCCCAAGAATCATACCAGAATTGAACATTTGTCCCCCTCCGACAAATCGAGAATAAGCCCTCCTTGATAAGCACAGCTCCCTTCTTGAGGGTAGCCCAAATAGCAGAACCCTTTCCCAACAAGGGATAGCGAGGAATTTCTTCCCCAGGAATACCCTGAAAGTATTTATAGGAAAGAATCTGAGCCCAAATCCTATCCTTTTCCGTGCACCATCTCCAATAAAGCTTCGCTGCCAATGCCGTCCCAACCAGAGAGGAGTGCCTCAACCCCAAACCCCCAAGCTGCTTAGGACAACATACTGTATCCCACTTGACCAAACTCCACTTGGATGACATCACACTGCCAGCCCATAAAAACTGTCTCGCCAAGGAATCCAACTCCGTAATAAAACCCATCGGAGCTACCTGAAGCATACACCGGTAAATAGGGAGGGCCAGAACCACAGACTTTAGCAACTGAACCCACCCAGCAAAGGACAACCAATGATTGGTCCAATGAGTAACCTTCAAAAGAAATTTATCCAGAATAGGCTGCCATGACTCCCTTGATAGTCTACCCACCATGACCGAGACCCCTAGGTAAGAAAGAGGAAGAGTCCCAATCTGAAACCGAAGAATTTGAGCAATTCACCTCTGAATAGGGTTTGAAGTATTAAAGAAATAAATAGAAGACTTATCTTTGTTGATTGATTGACCTGAAGCCTCAAGATACAAATCCAACACCCTACGAATATTAGTAGCCTCCCTAATAGTAGCTGCCCCCATCAAGGCAGTATCATCCACAAATTGCAAGTGGGACAAAGGAGGTAAATCCCCACCCCACTGCCACCCTTGGATAAGCCCCAGCTCCACCTATCGCCTCAGAAGATGCCCCAAACCTTCCACCAGTAGAATAAAGAGGTAAGGGGAAAGAGGATCACCTTGCCTTAACCCACGAGAGGCCTCAAACAACCCTAAATGATCTCCATTAGTTAACACAGAAAAGGACACAGATGTAATGCAACTCATGACCCATTGAATCTAGTCATCACCAAAACCAAAAGTAGCCAGGACCTTCTGAAGAAAAGACCAGCGAACTCTATCATACGCCTTTGCCATGTCCAGTTTGATAAACATAGCCTTATCTCTTGATTTAGCCATAGAATGGATGGTCTCAGTAGCCAAAACAATACCATCCAAAATCTGCCTGCCCTCCACAAAACCACTTTGCTCCTCCGAAATGAGTAACGACAACCACTTCTTCAACCTATTAGCAATTAGCTTTGAAATAATCTTATACACCACATTGCACAAAGATATAGGTTAGAAATGGCTCAACCTATCCGCTCCATCACACTTTGGAATTAGAGCCAAAAAAGTGGAATTCAAAGCCTTTAGCATTTGCCTATTCCGCTGCGATTCCTTGACAACCTCCAATAAATCCAACTTGATGATCTCCCAAAACTCCTGGAAGAATTCAATCGGGAAACCATCAGGGCCAGGGGCTTTTCCTTTCTTCATTTGAAACACCGTCCCCTCTAATTCTTCAAGGGTGATCTCCCCCATAAGATCCTCTCTCATCTCTCGAGACACCAAATGGGGGACGCAAGAGAGGACCTGAGCCTCTCCCACCGAGTTCCCCTGCAAATCCTCTCTAAAGAGGGAAGAAAAGTAATGGACAGCCTCATCAGAGATACTCTGAAAAGAACTTAGGCCCTCACCCCTATAAGTAATCAAAACAAGAATAAAATTACCATGCCTCTGCGCCTTCACAGAATTAAAGAAGAAAGTAGAATTTTTATCCCCCTCCTGAAGCCATTCAATCCGAGCTTTTTGTTTCCAAAATATCTCCTCCCGCAATTCCCATTCCTCTAAAGCTTTCAAAGCCCTAGATTCCTCCTGCAACAAAGTCTCAGACACCCCATTCTCCCTCATCGACCTCATAATACCGTCCAGCTTATCTTGTGCATCAGACTTGCCCTTAAAAATATTCCCAAAACATTGCTTATTCCAACGCTTGAGTTTATACTTAACAAACTGAAGAAGCTTAGTAAAAACATACATAGCCATACCGAAAGAAGGTCTTCCCTCCCGCCACCATTGAGTGACATAATCATGGAGTTTCGGAACCCGCAACCACATGAGCTAGAATTTGAAAGAGGGCTTGTGGGGCCGCCTAGCCACGCTGATAGTAAGCTTAATGGGCCAATGGTCCAAACTCCTCCAATCCAAAATTTCTGAGCTAGTAACCCACCTATCACCCACCCAAAAGCAAGAAACCATAAACTGATCCAGCCGCTCAGTGATGCAATTTTCTCCCGCACGCCGATTATTCCAGGTAAAGAGGCCATTACTGGGCCTGATATCAATAAGATTCAAAGAAGAAATATTGTCCTGAAAAATGAAAGCAGAAGCCTCCAACCTCATGGTACCGTCCCGCTTCTCAGCAATCTCAGTGATAGCATTGAAATCCCCCCCGATAATCCACGACAGGTAAGGATTCATACTTTGAATATACCGAATGTCAGACCACAAAAGCTGCTTGCCATGCAAATCCACAGGTGCATAAATGTTGGAAAAGAGAGCCACTTCCCCCGATTCATAACAAGAGGCCGCCAGAGAAATAGAGGACTTGGCAGAAACCCACCACAAGGGGCAAATCTTCTGGGGGTTCCATAAGCAAGCCACCCCACCCGAGGAACCCTAAGCACCAATACACTGGCAATCACCACTCACCCACAGCTTGGGCATAATACCCATCATACCATCCACAATAAGCTTGGTCTCCTGTAAAAATAGAATATCAGGAGACTGACATCTAATCAAATTCTGAACAGCTTTTTGTCTAGGGACACTGTTTAAGCCCCTAACATTCCATGATAGAATAATCATTTCAAAGGGCTTGAGAAGTGAGAATCCAGTCTTAACTGACCCTGATTCCACTAGAATTTCCCCTATCATCTTAATCTTCTCCAAATCCTTCTTCCTGCCCAGCTTAGATCCTTTCTCTGTCCCTCCTTTCTTAAGATATTTTTGTAGGATGCCCAAATGAAGAGATGACTTGCTGCTTTTTCCCCCCACTGACCCAGATCTCTGCTCAGGGAGAGACACAGCCTCACAATCTTTCACCACCACACTTCCTAATTCTTTTTGAACCTCCAAATTTAAGTCTGAATCTAACTGTCGGGATCCAACCATCTGAGGAGCAAGGGAGGCCACGGGGCTGATTCCCCCTTGACCTAAACCACCCCCCACCAACTTAGAACCTTGAACATTCGAACCAACCACCACCGGATGGTTTTCCTGCTCCAACTCCACTAGCTGCCCTTGTTGCTCAGAACCCAAACTGCCCTGATCCAGATCAACCAAACCCGGATTCACTTCCTGCTAGCTAAGACCTTCCAACACCTCAAATTTTTTCAAAGAATCCTCATCTTGCCATTCCTTCAAAAACCTTTTATGCCCCTTATTCCTATTTCAAGCTTTGACATGAATAAAGCCATCCTCCCCAGCACCACCATCCCGAAAAGGACCCTTACCCTTATCCGACCCTGAAGGATTCTTAGGAGGCTGTGAAGAGTTAGTCTCCAAGGGCTTGGCCCTTGGAAATCTACGAAGTAAGTGGCCATACTCATGACACAACCGACATCTAAAGGGTAAGGTCTCATAATCAAGTTGTTGAACCCATGAGTAAGAACCTGCACTCACTTTTAGAGAATCTAGCAAAGGCTTACTTAAATCAATTTCCACACAAAATCGAGCAAATGTCATTACCTTTTTGAACTGCGTCTGCTATGACGAACCAACGGGTTTACCAAGCATTGAAGCAAGTAAATGCAGAACATCTTCCTGCCAGCACTCGACCGGTAGCCTCGGTAATCGAACCCAAACTGGAACTCGACTAGGAATCTCCTCGACCGGATTGAATCCCGCATGCCATGGCTTGATAAACAAGCCCACCTAGTTGTAAAAATAAGGGCCTCCTTCAAAAACCTTGATCCTATCTGCCATGTAGTCAAATGTGACCATGAAATAGTTATTGGCTAGGAGCCAAATCTCCATCTCACCAACTAGCATCCAAGTCCTCCTGGCCCAGGTCTCCAAAAATTTGCAGTACAATGAATGTCGTGAGTAGTACTCAATATCTTTAGCGAGCATCTCCATCGGGATAACCACATTTGGCCTCTCTTTACATCTTTCAAGGCAATCATTAATCTTGGGAACACGAAACCCTCCTGATGAACCTGCCTCATTCTTCTCCAAATTCTGAGAAAATAAAATATTATCATGAAGACAAGACCCCGAAGGCAAGGGATTCGAGCCAAGAGCAGACCGGAAATCCAACTTAGGCCCCTCCCCCGAAGGTTCCCCAAGCTCCATTGAGGAAAGGATGAGGCACAACCCAAACCCACACCCCTCAGCCGAAAGCCCACCACTAACCCCAGGCAAAAACCCCACACCTAACCAGCTTCAACACCCAGACAAAACACCACACTCCACAGCAATCCCCACCTTCCACCAAGCAAAAACTGCCACCCCTCCCAAGCTCACCCGGACTAGAGGGAAGTAACCCCCACAAGCCCCAGCCACGGCCACAAGCTTGGCCGCACACACCAAACGCCAAGGAAAATGAAGGGAGGTCATCCACGGGAAAAAAGAGACCCCCAGCCACCGTACGCCCCCCAAACTCACCCACAAAAATGTGCAGAAGAAATGCCCCCCAATACGCAGACACCAGCCCACCCTCTCAGCACAGAGACAGAAAAACCAGAGAAGAGCTAGGGCGCGGATGCCCTAGCTCTATGAACAGCGACGCCAACCATCGTTCTCTCCTCCGTAACCACCTAGGAGTATTGTTTCAGATAGAGATACAAAATTTGTTGGTTACTTTTGGAGAACACTTTGGAAGAAGTTAAAGACAGATTTAAAGTTCAGCTCTACTTTTCACCCAAAGATTGATAGACAGACAGAGGTAGTAAACAAGAGTTTGGGGAACTTGCTGAGATGTTTAGTTGGACAGAAGACCAAAATTTGACCAGAAGTTGGGATTTAATCCTTGCACAAGCAGAGTTCACATATAATAATTCAATGAACAGGAGTACTAGAAAGACACCTTTTTCAAATTGTTACTGGAGTGCATCCTAGAGGTATATTAGAGTTGTGATACATCAGTAAGGAAACTAAAAGGAGTGCAGAATCAGAGGAGTTTGTAGAACATACAAAGAAAGTGCATACTCAGGTAAAACAATAATTGGAAGATATGAACCAGAAGTATAAGGAGTGAGCAAATGAAAAGAGGAGACATAAGGAGTTTGAAGTTGGAGATGAAGTGATGGTATATTTGAGGAAGGAGAGATTTCCAATTGGAACATACAATAAGTTTAAGTTGAGGAAGTTTGGACCCTGTAAGGTTCTGAAGAAGTTTGATTCAGAAAATGCATATGAAGTGGATTTACTGGATGGAGTGGGTATATCACCTATATTCAACATTGCAGATTTACATTAGTATCATGAAGTAGATTTCAATGAAGACAATAAGGAAAAATTAGAGATTTAGTTTCCTAAACAACAATCAGATGAGATTGAAGAGATTTTGGATACTAGAGATGAGAATAAAACTTGTGGAAGATAGTACAAAGAATATCTTGTGAAGTGGAAGGGAAAATTAGTGGAGGATTCTTCTTGGATTTCTCAGGCTGAGGTAGAACATCTTGGTTTTCCTTTAGCCCCAAAGTGAGGGACTCACTTTAAATCAACCCTAGATGTCTGATGCAGGAGCATCCTTGGTTCTTGGAAATCTTGCATCAACCAAAAATACTTTCCTTTTAGCTTATTCTTGTTTTATCTATTGTTATCACTTCGTCATGTTTGCTCACCAGTCCCTACGGATCTATGTTTACATCATGGACATGTTCATTTTACTTATTCCAAGATTTGAGCGTGATTGAATATTTTTCTGGCAAGTTATTGCTTCCAAATTTTATGGAAATTTCTTGAATCGGCATCGAATTAATTTTCAAACCTAGCAGCTAGTTCGATCTCATGGATCTTTCCCGTGTCTTTCGGATCTTGACAGTGTGTTTAAAATTTTTCTATGGATTTTTCCCAACCTTAATGTAGGTCCACACTTCATCTCATGCATTCATTGAGGAGTAATTCAAATTTGAGGCTGACCTATTCATACACACGCTACAATTTCTTTAATCAGAGATTGTAATAATCCTTGACTAACACAGATGATTCTAGATCACTGGATATGGTATAAATCATTGTAATCAATCATTAGAAGGTAGTAGTGCTAGATTAGAAAAAGATAATATTTAATCTATAATATTTTCACTTGCATTAATGAGCATGGATGAAGATGATATTTTGAACATGTTGTATCAGGCCTGTGAGCCGAATCTGTAAGCCTGGATGTTGTCGGCTGTATGTAATTGAATTTTCTGATAATAAGAATATTTGAATTTTCATTTGCCTCCTTATTCCATGTTGCTTTCATTGTGTGACTCTTGCTACTCGATCCAAATTGTTCTCTTTGAGGACCCTCCTACCGAGGCTACACTAATATCCCTTAAGAGTATAAAGTGCAAAAAGGTAGAAATATTTGATGAGCTATTACTCAAAAATCATGTCACTTAGAAAAAATCCTTCCAAGGATATGGAATCATGTGGTGCCCCTTTACAATAGCCTCTCTTAGTTTTTATATCTTTGAGGTGTTTTCTTGTGGTGTCCAATTTTCAATTGATGAATAAAGTGTCAAATGCATGTAGTGTCAACTTGCAAAGGGGTGTAACCTTTGTTCTAATCCTCATGCGACCAAACCAATAGTTCTAACTCATCTATATGTGTATATTTATGCTAGGAATGGTCCTATTTCATACCCAAACATGCTGAAATAGTTCAAGCTACATTGTACCAATGATATCCCTTAAGAGTCCAAAGTGCAAAAAGGGAACAATATTTGATGAGTTGTTACTTAAAAATTGTGTCACTCAGAAACATTATGCCTAAGGCTATGGGATCATGTATGTCCCCTTTACAATAACCTCTCTCAATTTTTGAAATCTCTAAGTCCTCTACCCATGGTGTTGAGTTTTCAATTAATGGAAAAAGGTTCAGATGCATGTAGTGTAGTGTAACTTTTTTTCTGGTACTTGTGCGGCCAAAAAAAAATTTCCAGTGCATTTGGATGGGTATGTTTAGGCTAGGCATGGTCCTATTTCACACCTAAACAAAAATAAACAGTCTAAGCTACAGTGTACTGGTGATATCTCTTAAGAGTCCAAAGTGCAAAAAGGAAGCAATCTTTGAAAAGCTATTACTCGGAAACCCTTTCACTTAGAAACAATCTATCTGAGGCTACAAGATCACCTAGGACTCCTCTACAATAACCTCTCTCAATTTTTTGTATCTCTAAGGAATTTTCCTGTGGTGTCAAGTTTTCAGTTGAAGGATAAAGGGTCAGATACATGCAGTGTAAAGTTGTAAGGTGGTGTAACTTTCATTCTATTTATCGTGCAACTAAACCAATAGTTCTAACACATTTAAATGGGTAGGTTTATGCTAGGAATCAATGAATAAGTGAAGAATGTATTCAAATACATGTAATTCATGAAGTAAACACATGAATACAAAGTATACACATAAGTTGTAAAATATACACTTGAATACACATAAGTCATAAGTCATAAGTCATAATTCATGATCAACACCCATGCCTATAATATTCAAGATGTAATTTACATAATATGTATGATATCATTATTCATGAATTTATATCAAATATAGGATTTACAAAATGCCTCCTAGACATACAACAAATGACCCAAATACATAGTCATTTCCCACTAGGGGAGGAAATAGATCATGCAATGCCTTCGTGGTCAACTAGATGGACTTTCTATTGATTCTTTTGTCTTTCAAATGTTCCCATTAGTCATCTCTTCACTCATCTAGAGATGAAACTCATACTATAAGAAGTATATATGTTAATATATAGAAATTGAATTATGGAATGGAATATTACAAAATAATCTCAAAAAATAATCATCATGCTCTTCCACAATAGTATCATCTTGATGATCTGGAGTGACAAGCACATGTATCAATCATCAAGATAGCAATCAAACTACATACAAGTATCATGAAATTTTCCAATAATAGACTGTAAAAGAGCAAATATAATATCAAATTCACTAATTTGTTGCATACCTCTGCCAAAGGATTAGAACTAGCTATTGTTGCAGAAAATCCATGGTCAATCGTGCCACAAAAATTGTAATACACTTAGAATAAAAAATTCATATGATCATTTTTTTTTATCACTCTCATTAGTTTCTTTGTAATGCAAACTAGAAAAGATGCTTAGAATAACAAATCTATATTATTCTAAACAACCTAAAAGATGAACCTTAGTAGATCTAGTAATTTAATTATTATGAACATTAATCAAAATAACATGAACAATATCATACCTATCCCATACAACAAATGATCTAATACTCAAGTGTTCTTGAAGGGTCATCTCTTACCTTCAGAGTATTGAGTAATTCTTCATGATCAACACTGCTGTTTTTCCATAGTTCCTTTGGTCTTGGTTTAGCATGATGTATTAATAACTTAAAACTTGTTGCTATAACAAGGTGTGAATACATGAGAATGGTTTTGTGTTTCCCATAGTCTTCAAATATAGGTATGTCATTCTTTCTACTCATATATGTTAGCAACCAATTTTTGGCAACAACTGAACCTGTAGGATACATGAACCCATCATCATCTACCATTCATTGTGTTAGCTTCTTCGTTCCTTGTACACATCATTCCAACCAATTATAGTTTGATCCCTCTTCATTCCCTTGTGGTGCTACAATTGAATAAACATGTCCTGGTTGTACAAGATCTAAAAGATGGTCATAGTCAAGTGAACTTTCCATTTCATCTTCTAAGGAGGATTGTTCTATTGATAAAAGGGTTAGGTAATGTGGAATCCATGTATCTACCCACTCACTTGAATCGCATTGATCCCAATCACACTGAGTACAATTCTGACAAAAACAAGCCAAGTATCATGTCCATATGGTCCATGCATCCACATCTAAGCTTCAAAATGAATGCAACTTTGAAGATTCTCTAATTTTTTGAAATTCCAATTTGTCTCCTACTATGCCCTCCTCAAACAACCAAAATAACCTACACACTTGTGAATCAAGTGTCCCTCCTCACGATAATGCATAATTACACCAATCAACAATAGAATGTGCATCATTGAATGTTGCAGGTCACCTCTAATCTTCTTTTTTTTCCTTAACCAAAGCTCTCTTCACACATGCACTTGAGCCATCATGCTCACCTTTTCCATGCCTAGTTTCAATAAAACTCCAAATATGTGGTACACCAATCTTTACATGTGTCCTGCTCAACCAATAAAACATACAAGCATTCTTGAATTACCCTATGCAGTTATTTGGCCAAATGAGATGTCGAACCATTGCAATACCTTTTTCCTACAAGAACTCAAGTGTTTTCAAAAAAAAGTTGCATAAACTCAGATGAATGAGATCTATCATCACTCATGTAAAAATGGTATTCCCTGATTATCTTCTTGTCCTATTTTGTACTATCAAGGGCATTTCTATATACTATGTGGCAAAAATAGCAATTTGAATAGAATTGTAATATTGTGATTGTACCTCATTTTTTGGTTGCAATGTGTAATTTTCAGCAAAATCAACCATGAATATAATAGTTCCAATCGGGAAAGAGTCCTTACACATCTTGAATTTTCAATCCAACCACTAGGACCTATGGCTATGCCTTGCATACTTGTAGAAAATATTTTTCTTAAAATCAAAAATAAAATCAGCAATACTTACCTCTCTTGTAATCAACTCACATCTAGAACCTTCAGCTCCACTCTTCAATGTGTATTTGACTATCTCAAACACTTTTTTCTCAACAATCTTCTTAGAAAAATCATGTTTGTTTCCCTAAAGAAAACATGTTACAAATTTTGATAAACCACCACATTGTAAATACATTTCATTTAAACAATCATTTCTATAAACTAAGCAGTCATCACCTCTAGCACATAAAAATAAATCTAACAAGTCCTTGGATGAATTGGGAATTTGCATTGCATGACACTTCTGCAACATTTTGTTAGTATGCATAGTAGAAAAAATATAGCATAATAATCCATGATACATTGAAAACTCAATGTGGTATTTACAACATGTATGATGAATATTAATAGCTATACAATAAAATGGCTTGCAAGACTCAAAATCCCTTTGTGAGATTTGCAAATTTGGATGTGCTTCACAAAATTATTTGTACCATATTGTTTGGATACATTCCAAGAAATGTTTAGGATGCAATGTGTGATCTCAATTACCTATTCTTAACTTTAAAAAATCCTTTACATTGGTGATACTCTAGAGTAAGAGTTCCAAAATTGTTCAATTTGCATCTTTACATTATCAGGTGGCTTCTTATCAACACGTGGAAGCCTCCCACTAAAAGCCCACATATCGTTTTGAAGACGACTATCAAGTCTTCCTCTTCTTGAGAGTTCTTTATTCAATGTTTTATTATTTATATCTAAATCAATACAAGTTTGTCTCATTAAATGAGCCTTTCTCAAATGATATCCTACCAGTGAGGTTGTGATCACTCTATGAGCAACTCTTTTATCTTTTTCCTTACTAGTCTTTCCAATAAAATTTAGAGCATTATAAATAATTTTTACAATAATAATATTTTTTTCCCCAATTTTTGGTGACATGAATCTTCAATTTTCTTAATAATGGTCTCCTTTTGTAAGACTTAAGCAATTGCACAAAAAATTGACATTGTTTCATTAATGTCTTATTAGAAAAGTATTGATTGAACATATTGGTAGGCCACAACTAATCTATTTGTGATGACTTTTTTCTATCAAGATTATCTATTATGTTCTCATCTATTTCAAGTTGTAGACGTTCAAATTATCTTGATTGATATTGTGCACTCGATTCTGATTCACTAACACCCATTCTTCCTTAATCACTTCTTTACTAACCAATTAATTGAATAGTCCTTATTTAATTAATTCATCAAGATTCCTCTTTTAATTAAATAAATCATTTTTATTTAATTAAATCCTAATATTCTTCTTTTCAATTAAATAAATCATTTTATTTAATTAAATCCTAAAGTCATCTCTTTTAATGGAATATCAATGTTATTTGATCTAATGTTATTCATTTAATTGAATAAATCAAATTTATTTAATTAAATTGCTAATCCTCCACTATCCTCTCATTTGATTTAAATAAATCTAAATATCTAAATCAAATGTCATATCAACTAATTCCACCTAAGTTAATTAAATCCTAATTAACTCCTAACACAGCTTCAAATCCTCTAGCTTTTGCAACTTGCACATATAAATCAATTTATTTGATTTATATTTTTCATCTATTTCCATTCAAATATGGCATCTTCTTAGAATATTCCACCAATTTGAAATCTCCCTCCAAAAGGACTTTTTTCCTCCAACATGGCATTTAAAGCTCTTACATGTCCTTCTTGAGCCAACTTGGCATTAACTCCTCTTACAACTCTTCTTGCACAAGTCATCTTTTGAATTTCAAAATCCACCTATATGCATTAACTTGCACATTGTTCAAAATGTGCTCTACCTCTCTTCCATAGCATGTTGACAAGTGGCACAATGTCATTAGTTCAAGTTTAATCCCACATTCTCCCACATTCTCATTTCTCCATCCTTCTTTCCTATAAATAGAGGACTTCTCTATTGATTTGGGATCCATAACTTCATGCAAGGTTACTATCTACAGATTTGAGCAAGTTCATCCACATTTTCATCTAAGTTTTCATAGATTTCATCAATCTTAGCTAGGTTATTAACAATTTTCATCAAGGAGAACACAATCATCATCAATTTCATCAAGGAATTGGGAAAGGTCTTCTTTCCACATCAAAGAAGCACCAATTCCCCCATGGGATGCTGGTTTGAGTATTTTGAATAAGATTTCAATAACTTTAATTTGATATTCTATCTTTGTTTTCTTGTTCATTGTGTTTGAATGAATTTCATGGGGAATGTTTGCTATAGACTTTTTTATTGACTAATGTTTGATTTTTTGTTCATGTTGGAGTAGGTCTAGACCAAGCATTCACACTTTGGTGCTAGAAGGAGGGCGAACCTTTCAAAATTAACACATTTTTTTGGTTAATTCCACAATTTTTTTCAAATTTTTGTGCTTTTAGGAAACAACAATGTTGAGAAGAAAAAACAATGACACTATCAATCTAGCATCCCTATATAGCAATGCTACCTCTACTCCAAAAAGTGATGCTATAGTGATTCTCCTGAGGACCAGACCAATCAAACTCAAAAGTGTGACGCTGGGCGAAAATAGTGACACAATCATAGTCTTTGTTTCTCCACAAAGTGACATTGACTTCACCAGAGCGATGCTGACTTTTCCAAACAATGACGCCTTCATGGATTATGATGCTAGAGTTGGGTAAAAGGTCAAA
The DNA here is from genome assembly GCA_007258455.2 of Sequoia sempervirens. Lineage (NCBI taxonomy): Eukaryota > Viridiplantae > Streptophyta > Pinopsida > Cupressales > Cupressaceae > Sequoia > Sequoia sempervirens. The sequence goes on along the minus strand of VDFB02021405.1, from coordinate 15,267 downwards.
TTTCAAGTTTATTTTTAAAAATTCTTCTTTTATTTATCACCTTGAACTTTTAACCTGTTTGTGGCTCTGTTTTCTATAGATTGACCAACTTTTGTAGGTTGAGGTGATCAAGAAGGGGGAGTAATTATAATCCCATCTTTAAGATATTGTTATCTTCAATTTTAGGACTCAAATAAATTTCATTTTGGTTTTAAAAAGAAAAATCAAAGGGTTAAAAATAACTTTAGGAACTTACTAGATTTGGTTTTGGATTTTAAGAATTGAACAAACAACTCCAAACATTTCATCTTGGTGCTATAAAAAGAACCCATTACTACTTTTTGAAGTCTAAAATGAATATGTGTATTTCTTGTTTTGTAATCCTTTTTACAAACTAGTATCATTTAAAAGGCATATGCACTTCTCTCATGCTTCACAACGATCTTGAGAATCAAAAGTATTTTGGTGATATTAGGTTGTCTAAAATATTGCCTCCACACTTCAATTTGGGCTTTTAAAAATTGAACAAATCTTACTAGTGTGAGCTAAGTATATTGTGTGTTTCTCTCTCTTTTTTCACGCAAACAAAGATTGATCGAACTATGAATGTACATACTTGCTTTTGTTTACCTTTAGAGGGCCTGCCTTGTTGGGAAAAAGTACTCACTACAAGGGAATGACCCAAGTGGTAACAAGCATAAGCCAGGCTCTTCTAAACCACTATACAAATTTGTGGTTGCAAGGAAAGTTTGCAATCAACTTAGTGATGCATGATATCTCTCCCCCAATATCTTTATGATGTGTAAAACCCTTGTTCTAAGGGTTGGGAGACCTCTTGAGGGAGTTTATCACCATGTCCTTTCAATTGGATGCACTTATTACAAACCATTGTGTAGTAGCCAAAAATCCCAATATTTGTTGGTGTCAGGAGGTCGAACTTCCAGAGCCATCCCACATACTTGTGATTCTTTGTAGAGATGAAAAGTTCATCATGGGAGATTCATGAGAACTGAAACTTGGTTGACTCATAGAAGTGAGTGTCATGGAGGGGAGCCAGTGTGGTCAAGCTTCTAGTCATCCGCTCTGAATAAGCACAGCTGGATTTATCCAAGTGGGAAATTCAACAAAAAATTTCTTTTCCATCCTAGGATTGTGTAACTTGGATTCAGTTAAACACATTGTTTGGATCCAAAATCTTGAAGCCAAACATTCAACAAGGACATCAAATTTCAAACCTTTAGAAGAAGCAAATACCTTTGAAAAAATCCAAGTGCTACTGCTTCTCCCTAGGGATTTCATCCTTAAAGGATTCTAAGTATTTGGGTTTATATCTCAATTTTCTCTCTAAAGTCAACATTAGGGAACTATTTCCTTGATTCTCTTGATTTCCACATAATGGACTTTATGGGATGAAAAAAATTAAGATGGAAATTTATTTCAAAAGCTAAAAAAGAAAGTGTTTGGTAAAAAGGACTCATTAAGCAAAGATAAAAGACAAATTGAACCTCAAATGCGTTTTCTCAAATGATTTCCTACAAGATGAAAGTTCAAAATCCAAATTCCATCAATCAAAACAAATGTATTAGTCCAAGAAATTTCAAGAAATGCCAGTCTATGCTTTACACGTTAGATAAAGATTCCCCTATAACTTTTAAAAGTGTGCATCAAAAGATAACCCAAACTTGTACTCATTCTATTATTGTCAAAATCCATGTATTTTTCAACGTTTTGAGTATCTCACTTTGTAGAGTTAAACAAGTTCTTGGAAGTATAGCATGTTCTTCAGTACCTAGGTCTTGTAAATAAAAGTCTCTCCAAGTTCACTTAGGATCAAAATAAACACTTTCCTTCATCCTCAAACATCAATCAAAACCCGTCTCACAAACAACTTTTAGAAATCTTGGAAAAATCCTTCATACTAGACTTTTTGAAAATCAAATCAAAATCATCTTGTTTGAGTAAGTGTGTGTGGATGCATCCTTCTTCATACACTTAGTTAAATTATCATATTGTGATAAGTTTATTCCAAGACAACATCTAACCTCTTGGAGTTTATGAGTTCATTATCCAATCGAAATCAAATCCAAATCAAGTCAAAATCGAATCCAAATCAAATCCAAAGTCAAAAATACAAAAGTCCTAAAGTATAATATATCCCTCCAAGGTTCCTAAAGAGCTCAACAATTCACATCATCCATCTTTCATCATCTCATCACCACTCTTTGATCCTTAACATCTTAGACTTTCTTTTTTGTACCTAAAGTTTAGACCAATCTAAGGAGTTAGAGATTCACCTCCCACATTCTTGAAAATTGTTCCTTATTTTATGGTCCAAACTAGATCTCAACACAAGAAGAACATGGAAACAAACAAAGAAACATCCACTTCAAGTGACTTTAGTCAAACTACACCCAAAATCAACCCCATTGGATCTAGCAATCCCCCACTCAACCTTCCATAACTTCCACAAGATCTTCAAAAGGGAGGTTTCCAAGTGGAGGATATCACCAACAATCTCCTAAGAATGACTCAAGATGAAATCATAGAAATGGTCCAAAACCCCAAAAATCACAAAATTGTTAACACAATGATCAGGTTTAATCCTTCACAATACATGTTAGAACTAGCAAAGGAAGGGGCTAAAATCCCTTCTAATTATGATGTAAGCACTACTATGGAGAAACCTCTTGGGATTATGCCATCAGTCTCATTTACACCTTTCTTTGAAAGCATCATTCAACCAATCCCACAACCAACATCATCTCATGCTCCAAGTCAACCCATAGTTACCAAGGGGAGCTCATTGCTTCATGCTCTTCAAACGCATCCCCTTGTAAACAACCAAGACTTGGATGCAAACACCATCTTGGGTCAATCTGCTCCTCAAAATCTAAAACACCCATACATCTCATTTGTCTTTCATGAACCCAACAACCCATCCTCTTTCTCTACAACACCAACATATTCCCTTAACACACAAGTCTCTCTCCCCATGACTTCACAAGGAGAAGGTGGACTATTTGAACAAGGAGATATTTTTGATCCCTCATCATCATCACTTTCTCAAGGAAACACACAACTCATCTTCCCACCATTTCCACCTCTACCATTAACAACACACCAATTCTCAGTTTAGGGAAACCCCCTTTACCTATCCTCAATCAACAAAATCAAAACAATCCTCCAATCATGAATCAAATCAACATACCAAATCCTTTGATCATTCCACTGATATTGCAACACCAGGTGGCACCAATCCAAACAACACAAAACACCACATTATCTACAACACCCCAAATACCTCAAAACATGGTCTCCCAAGGACCTATCATATCAATCGCACCATCCACCACACAACCTACTATCATCAATTCAACAACACCTGAACAATGACCTCAACAAACTCTCATCACAACATCTCACACCATTCCAAATCCCCCACCTCCAACACCAAAACCAAACATGGAAAACCAATACAACATCACACTACAAGCTTCCCAACAAGCCTATCAAAAGGTACTTCAATAATTTCAAAATAACCAAGCTATGCAAGCTGCATAGCTATCCTCCCAACAAGCACAAACACAGCAAGCCATGCAACAAGCACAACAAGCTACCCAAGCCCAAGCTTTATTAGAACAACAACAAGCTGCCCAAGTTGCACAAGTAACACAAGCCACACAAATTGCACAAGCCCAATATTAAGCCCAACAAGCTCAAGCTCAGGCACAAGCCCAATATCAAGCCCAACAAGCACAAGCACAAGCACAATAATAAGTAACTCAATAACAAGTATACTAGCAAGCTTTGTGACAATACCAAGCACAACAAGATGCAACCTAACTACTAGCCCAACAACAAGCATTGTTGGCACAACAACAACAAGACCAACAAAAAGCATTGTTGGCACAACAACAACAAGACCAACAACAAACATTTTTGAAACAATAGCAATTTCAAGCATACCAATAGGTATTGATCACACAACAAAGTTTACAACCACCTCCCACAAACATACAAAACACCCCAAAAAAAATTCATTCCATAACCCGATCAACAAAATGATTGTCTGCACAAATCAAATTTCTCTCACAGAAAGTGCTAGACCTCCAATTTGAAAAAATAATAAAAACACCAAGCAATTAGTGCCCCTATCCATTCGACAGAAGCATTGCAATGCTACCATTCCCAAAAGGGTTTGAAATTACCAAATTTGACAAATATTGTGGGATGGGTAATCTTGAAGATCACATCAGGGAATTCCAAGTGCATTGTATGGAAGTTGCATATGATGACACTTATCTAATGTGAATATTCCCTTGAAGTTTGGCTAGACTAGAAATGGAATGGTTTCTCACCTTCCTCCCGAAATAAAAAAGTTCCAAGAAATTGTGGGCGCATTCATACAAAACTACGCATTCAACATAGGGGTGTTGCCACAATAGTGGTTTACGCTTTCTGGGAGATCCTAATTTTTCCTAAAATCACATATTTTTAGAAAATATAATGATTTAAGCCTTGAAAATTTCCATTTAAAGGATTCCAATTGAAGATGGTTTGATCAAACCACCTTAGACCAATCCCCCTTGGATAGAACCCCACTAGTTTTAAACCATGCCTATAACGAAGTCTCCTTTACACCTATCAAAATGTTGATAAAATACCACTTTTGATTTACCTTTTGGGGGATCAAATGAATTCATTTAAAATTTATTTTTTGTAAGTATGTAGTCCTTATTATAAGCTTCCAAAAAAGTATAATTTTAATTAAATTAAATTTGATTATTATATTTAATTTTTATTTATTGTGAATGTAGGTTTTTCACTGAAAATCAAGCTCTATGTTATGCACATGTGGAAAAAGAGAAGATTATAAAAAAAATAAAAATTTAAATATGAGTGCACTAGATATTGAATTCCTTGATCCAACAAAAAAAAAATTAAATTTTGATACATACTAAAAAGGTTGTGTTATATGGCCTGCCTATGTTTGAATTGTAATTGGTTTAACTTTGAAACTTGATTAAGGAAAAAATATTGAATAAAACACCATGAAACCAATTGGAAGCACTAGATATTGTAGTTAAAAATATAAATTAGAAAAAAATATAATTTTATCCTTCATGGAAATTTTTTATGTGTTATACAATGAGCGTCACTACTTAAAAATGGTCTTTACTGAAAAAACTAGTTTTCAAAGGAGATGGAAAAAGAAGTGCAATCTAATTCTAAATTTTTTGAAAAAAAAAATATTTAGAATCTAAAAACAAAATGTCACAAATTACTAGTTTGGATCATCTTCAATTCCTCATGGTTTAGTTGCTATAGGTGTCTGAAAGTGAAGATTTAGTTAGAAAAAATTAGTTCACTATCCAGTTTGGCCAAAAATTGTAAACCAGTATTGTGGGATCACCCATAGGCATGGATGTGAGTCTAGAGGAACTATCTACTCTCAAACAAGCTAAGGGGTAACATTCGCATCCTTCTTACAATGATGGTGATCCAAGGCCAACAGGAGCAAGTGGACCATGCTAGAAGAACAACAAATCTACACTATCATCACCAATCTTGAAAAAACCTTGTCCTTCCATCTAAAAATGCAATGCATCACCTCATATGACCATTTGATCCCAAAGGCACTCAACATCGAAAGAGCCCTTATTGCACAAGGACAGACACCCACATATCAAGAATATCAAGAAATCCACCCATCAATTAGTTACAATGAAAAACCTCGCACATGGGAAAAGAACAAGAATGTCACTAATGATGGTGTCATTGACACCAAGGTCATAATCAATGCCCCAAAGAAAAACACAGTCATATCAAAAACCACAAGGAAACAATCAAAACAATACACAAGGAAACACAGTGTCACAACAACCCAACAATCAAGCGATTAATAATCTGAATAATCAAGGGGGACCACCCCCGTGGAACAAGTATCCTCCCAAATGAAAATACACACCCCTTAGCGAATCAATCAAATCTGTCATGAAAAAATTGGTACAAGAGAATCTCATTAATATTCTCGTTTATGACAATTATCAAGAGCCCCAAGTGAAAGCACCATGGTATAATGAAAATCACCTTTGCAATTTTCATAAAATCAAGGGACACATAACAGCTAGTTGCATCAGACTGAAAAAATTGATCCAAGTCCTTATCGATGATAGAATAATAAACGTTGAACAACCTATAGTAAATCAACACCTTAAGATATACATGAATCTAATGCCAAATCACAATAAAGGGAACAACAATGGAAAGACAAAGTATGGCAATGCAAACCATGTTTATGATCATGTTGTTGCATCCTTAGATGAATGGGTCACTGTTGTTAACATCAAGGGAGCCAAAGCCGATTATGGAGTCACCACACATAGTGGCAAGGTTACCATTTCTGGACCATCCCAACCATCCAAGGCACCAGCCTCTAACCCAAAATCCATTCCCAATGGTTATAATGTCTTGGACCATCTGAAAAGAACCCCCACTCAGATCTCCATCATGGAGTTATTGAAGATCTCACCCACACATAGGAAGATCCTAGAAGAAGCATTAGCTTCATCCACTATCCCCATAGATCTTGATGCAGACTAGTTCCAAGCTATGGTCGGACACATCACCACACCACATCTCCTAACATTTTTTGATCAAGACTTCCCAACTCAACCATATCACAATCATGCACTTCATCTTGAAGTCCTAGTCCATAAAAATAAAGTCAAAAGGGTCTTGGTGGATGGGGGTGTAGGTCTAAATATCTATTCTCTCATGCTAATAAAGAATCTGGGATTCTCTGAGGATGTCATTGAAAAAGGTAAAGGAATTACAATCAACACATATGATGATCAGGAAAGAGTGTCTCAAGGCACTATTCAAATCCCTATTCAGGTAGGGCTAGCCATCATGGAAACTACATGTCAGGTCCTTGATCTTGATTTACATTATAATATCGTCCTGGGGCAACCATGGATTCATGGAATGCAAGAAGTTGCATCTACCTTCCATCAATGTGTCAAGTTTCCCTATCAAAATCAAGAGGCCATAGTCCATGGTGATCCCAAACCATTTTATTATTGCAAGAATCTGGAAGCCAAGTACTACAAAATCCCTCAAGTACCAAAGAGTGGTGAAGGCCCTACGACTCCATATGTAGACCCATCTACCTTAGCCTCCACTTCTGAGACAAAGACACTTGCCATTCCTAACATCTCTGATATAAAAGTCATTATCCAAGACAATGGGTGTGGGGATTACAAAATGAAAAAGAGTGCCTTTGCAGTAGGAGATTTACCTCAATCTTCTAGGTCTTGCGGGCAGCCCCAACCAATTGAAATATCATTCCAAACTTTTAAAATAGACCCCTCTAGATTCAGATGTTGGGGAGACCTAAGCTAGGAGTGGTAGACAAAAAGGACATATCAAGTGTGTTATACCAAGATCAAAGGCATGTGCCTGATCTTCCCATGGATGATAACAACAAAGGACTACAGATGGTTCTTGGCATGGGCTATAACAAAAAAAGAAACTTGGGGAAAATGAAAATGGTCTTCTAGTACCTTTCATCCCTGAGAAGCATATAAGAAATATTTTCCTTGGATGTACCCCTTCGAAAATAACCATACTTGGCAAAAGTGCCCTGGTTAGAAAAGTCAAAACTCCCCCTCAATTACTAGTATCCACAAGTTTTCCCTTAGACAACTATACCTTTCACATAACCGATGTGTGGGACGAGGACCCCATAACTGACTTACACATGCTATTCAAAGATTTCTCCCTTCTCATGATAGTACCCTATCTTTTGAGTCGAACAACCAAACCAATGAGCTAAAACTTGTCTACCCCCAACTCATCGATTATGACCAACAAGGACCACCAATTCTAGACACATTCAAAAATGATGAGGCTCTCTTGAAATTCATGGGATTGCAAGATACTATCCCATATGGAGATCACAACACTGAGTTTGACATTGAGTTGGATACACATGCTTATTATGGGGAAATGATTAAATGCCTCAGTCACAAAAGTGAAAATTTAACAATAATATCTAGGTCTTTGAGTGAAAACCACACTGTGGCACTCTCAAATCCAAAAATAGTAAAAATAGAGCACACATCTAATGGTGAAAACCTCTCTAAGGCACCATACGATGAGGTATTCAATATTCCCCTTAGTGCTATTCATCAAGAGAAGTTAATAGTCTTAGCAGAAAAGTGCAATTTGGTCAACCTGGGAATAGAAGAAATGCCACATATTACCTTCTATGCAGAATCACTTTTAATAGAAGAATATGAACTGCTAGCTGCATTCCTAAGGGAAAGAAAGGTAAAATTTTTATTGACCTACATTGACATGCCTGGTCTTGATCCAGAAGTTGTGGTTCACCATCTAGCCGTATATCCAAAAGAAAAACCAATGAGACAAAAGCTAAGAAAGATGCATCCACAAATAGATTTACTAGTCAAACTTGAATTATAAAAAATCCTTGTTTTTGGTTTCATATGGCCAATTGATTATCCAAAGTGGGTTTCCACTATTGTACCTATTTCAAAGCCCATTGGGGGCATCCACATCTAGACTGACTTTAGAGATTTGAACAAAGCATGTCCCAAGGATGATTTCCCTTTCCCAAACATAGACATGATTGTGGATATGATAGTAGGGCATGAAATGGTATCACTAATGGATGGATTCTCATGGTACAATCAAATCATGATAGCTAAGGATTACCAACACAATACAACCTTCACTTTTCCATGGGGGACATATTGTTGGAATATGATACCATTTGGGTTGAAAAACGTAGGAGCTACCTATCAAAGAGCTATGAAACTAATATTCCATGATATGATTCACAAAACTGTGGAAGAATATGTGGATGACATATTGGCTAAATCAAAGAAGCATCAGGATCACATAGTGGCACTAAGCTCCATCTTCAATAGGCTAGAAGAATACAAGGTGAGACTCAATCTAAAAAAGTGTGTCTTCAAGGTACAATCAGGCAAGTTATTAGGGTACACTGTATCTATGAGAGGAATCGAGATAGACCCTACCAAATTCAAAGAAATTCTCAAGATGGAGGCACCAAGAACCTTGAAGTAGTTGAGGGGTTTACAAGGAAGATTCCAAATCATCCACCAATTCATAGCACAACTAGCAGACAAGGCTATCCTATATTTGCATCTACTCCACAAAGGGGTAGCATACAAATGGGAAGAGAAATGTGACTAGGCTTTCAATAAAATCAGTGAGTACTTTCTCACACCACCAATTCTCATGCCACCAATTCCAGGAAAGCCCTTGATCTTATATTTATCGGCAATAGCAACAGCCCTTGGTGCACTCTTAGCTCAACATAATGAAAATGGGAAAGGGAGAGATATTTACTACATTAGTAGAGCCATGGTGGGACACAAGCTAAATTACACATCCATTGAGAAGGCTTGCTTAGCATTCTTGTTCGCTGCATAGAACTTTAGACACTATATGCTAGCACACCAAATAAAGCTCATTGCCAAGATAGATCCTCTCAAGTATATACTTTCTAATGCAACGCTCACAAGGTGAACAACTAAATGGGTTATGGTACCGACAAAACATGATATTGAGTATGTAGAACAAAAGGTCATTAAAGGACAAGCAATTGTCGACCAATTAGCAGAGGCACCAATATATTCATAAAATCCCCTTGTATCAAAGTTCCCTGATGAGCCCATCTTTAATGTAAGGTAGCAGATCATTGGAAAGTATAATTTGATGGATCCTATACACAACATGGGTCAAGAGCTAGAATCTTCTTCATTACACCATAAGGAGATTGCATACCCAAGTCATATAGGCTATCTTTTCCTTGCACAAACAACATTGCAGAATATGAGGCTCTTGCCATAGGGCTCAAAATTGTAGTACAGTGGTAGATCATGGCACTCAAAGTCTATGGAGACTCATATCTAATCATCAACCAGGTAAATGATGAATACCAAACAAAGGACAACAAGTTGACTCCATACAAGAAGCTAGTGGAAAGCCTCAAAGAATTCTTTATTGACATCACGTTTGATTAAATACCAAGAGAAAATAACATAGCAGCGGATGCTATGACAACAATTGGATTGCTACTAGATATCCCATGCAACGTCCCTAAGCAAGAATTCCTTGTAGAGTAGCTTCTTGTACCAGCATTTGAGGTACTAGAGTCTAAATTCATGTGTGAAATCATTGGTCTCAGTGATCCCTGGTATCATGATATGTACACCTACTTGAGAATAGGAGTCCTCCCCGCTGATATCACCTCAAACCTTAAAATAACATTTTTCAAGAAGTCATCCCATTTTTTCATCTTAGGAGACACCCTATACCGTAGGAGTATTGAAGGAACCCTTTTATAATGCCTAAACATTGAGCAAGCTTTGACTGCTTTAACTGAGGTAAACAATGGAATTTGTAGGTCACATTCAAGTGGTATGACCTTGGCTAAGAAAATGCTAAGGATTTGGTACTATTGGCCTACAGTGGAGAAGGAAGCTCACGACTATGTCTGAAGGTGTTTGCAGTGTCAACTGAATGGGGACCTTATCCATGCACCAACTTAGGAGCTTCACCCAATCATTACACCTTGGACCTTTTCACAATGGGGGCTTGATCTCATTGGTAAAATTGTCCCAACCTCATCCGATGGACATAAGTTCATCATCACCACCACGAGTTACTTCATGAAGTGGGTAGAGGCCATTCCCATGACCTATATCATAGGAAAACAGATTTCAAAGTTCATCCTAAACTATCTAATTTTTCGCTATGGTCTCCCTCAAGTCATTATCTTAGATAACATGACACCTTTCAAAAGCTAGGATGTTTGAGACCTATGCTAAAAGTTCAATAACCAACATCACTTTTTCGCTCCATACTAGCCCCAAGGAAATGGCCAAGAAAAAGCTACCAATAAGACCATCTTGAAAATCCTAAAGAAAATAGTCAATTACGATGGTCGTGATTGGTACCTATAGTTGAATCCCACCTTATGGACCTACCGAACAAGTATATGCACACCAACAGGTGCAACCCCTTTCTCCCTAGTGTACGGATTAGAAGCCATCCTTCCCATTGAGATCAAGCTCCCATCCTTAAGAATATCATTGCAGAATCTCATCAAAGATGAAGAATATTGGGTGTCATGGTTGAACGAGCTGGAACTATTGGATGAGCAATGCATGGATGCCTTAAACCATTTGTAGTTCTACCAAAACCATCTCAAGCGAAGCTATATCAAGAAGATCTAGAATCAGACTTTTAAAGTCGAAGAGCTTGTATTGAAGTAGAATCAAAAAAATTTACCAAATCCAGATAGCAAGGGAAAGTTTTAACCCAATTGATTGGGACCTTTCATCGTCATGACGAGCTACAAATCAAGAGCATATCAATTATCCACACCAAAAGGTGAACCTCTGCAGGAGCCTATGAATAGCTCCCATCTCAAAAAAATTTATGCCTAAAATTTCCAAAGGTGTAAATCCAAAAATCTAAAAAAATTAAAAAAATATAAAAATCCAAAAAAATCAGAAAAAAGATTAAAAATATTAAAGAAAAAAATCATCCTCTAGCGAAAACCACTTCAGTGGTGCTTTGGGTAAGTACCTTGGTGAAAACCTGGCAAACACACGTCTCATGTAAATAAGCATTTTCTATCCACCATGATTTTTGTGGCTTGTTCTGCATCATCCATCCATCACCCATCTGTGTCTACATCATAGCTTGATCCTGTGTTCGTATCATGATCTCTCCTAGTACTACTCGACCCATTCCCAAGGTCAGTTTGTCCTACCTATATCAGAGTAGGCTATTGCATCATGTTGGGGGCATATTCTTATACCTATGTTTGATTGGATTCATGTATATTCTTGAAATCTTCCTTAAAATTAGAAAATCCAAAAACACTCATAAAATCAACAAATCCAAAAACATTCATAAAATCAAAAATACAAAAACATTCAAAACATATCAAAATCCAAAAATAGGTCAAAAAGTCAAAACAAATAAAAAATAGAGTTATCTTATCGAACTACGAATCTCTGAGCTCTGAACGTAGGCAAGGTTGGTTTTTGATCATCCCTCAAGACACTTAGGTTAGTCCTTTAGGAGTTCATCATAATAAATGGCAATCCATTTTTCATATTTCATCGATAAAGGAGTTTGTGTTAGTCAAACTCACGTGGTCTTTCATGTATATGTAGATAAGGCTAATATTTGATCAGCCCTTGAGGCCCTTGATAGGTCTTTAGGTTAGTTCTTGGTCAAAGTTAGAAAACCTAGGGATGGAAAAAAAAACAAAAATTCGAAAATACCAAAAACAACCTCAAAACATTCAAAATCAAAAACCTCCAAATATTTGAAAATCCATCCCATTTAACATTCACCCACAATAAACATCCACTCATAATAAGTCATCATCTCCCAACATTTGGTAAAACAATCAGAAACAAGTCTAGCAGGCTACAAAGTGAAAACTTAACGTTAAGGTCTCAAGTCTAGGTCATTAGGTAAACAAGTTGGTCAACTCTTGGTATAATAGCTCATCATCCAGTCATCCCAAATCATCTTATAACATCATGTCCTAGGATGCATCCTTCCTACAACAGACAACAACATCAAGCATCATAGTAGTTTAGTCTTGGCTAGAGGTATGAAGAACATTAGCTTGTTTGTTTTCTTGATCTTTGTCTTTTGACTTATCTTATTGCACTCATCCCTATGACCTCTTGATGATGTCCAAACAAAGGGATTTAGAGAGAAAGGAATGGGGCAAAGATCATTATATTTCATTTGTTGTGCTTGTTATATACTCTTGTAATATAACCTAGTCATGCTTACTTCGTTTTCTCTGTAGGGATGGTGTTTTAAGTGTCTTGTTGACCACATAGGAAGGATTTCCTTTCTATGTTTTGGTTGAGATTTTTGGAATATTTGAACTACATTTTAAATAAGGTTTTGTATGCCAGGTGTGAACAAGGATACTCCTATCTGATTGTCGAGTCAAATTCCATCACACTAGACAACACCATCCTAGTTCTTTATACCTTGATGCATCATGCCTATGTGTGTTATCAAACATAAGGTAACTAAGCCCTTTTAAAATCCCAATTCCTGATAAGCAATACATCATCATCATTCATCCTCATCTCTAATAAAGTCTTGTAGATCATGGACTTGTTGGATCTTCTAGTCATCATCTCATTTCTTCTTTCTTCTCTCCGCGCTAACATGGTACCATGACAGTTAATCAAAACATCACCAATGCATCCATCCTACATCCAAAAAATGTTAGCATACTACATATCATTCATATCATATCATAATAGGAAATTTTGATTGTCTCATGTACATTTCATTTCCATCATTTGCATCATAATATAGATTGTTTATTCTAAGCATCTCATAAATCATACATGTGCATCCATTGCATTATCACAAAGACATCATCACATCATCCATATATGCATCATCATATCATACATGAAAAGATAATGAAAAATAAAAGGAGCATATCATAACATCCCATACATCTCATAATCATAACATATAACAATTAGAGGCATAATATAGATCTATTAGTCTAGGAATTTTTGAAACATTTGCATCCATACATCCATAACATCCATGAACATCTACATAATCATCCATCACATAAAGTAAAAAACCATGCATCACATCATATCATATGGAATCACATTGCATATAGAACATCAAGTGCATCAATCCATAAAGCATAAATAAAGTAGACACATCACATAATAAATCAATCATATCATATATATATCATCACTGTCATGGTACAAATTAGAATCATGTGTATGTATACCAATCAAGATACAATTCCCATAGGGCTATCAAAAATAGAGCCTATGAGTCCCAAAAAGAATCGAATGTTGTGATAAAAAATTTGTATGTGGTAGCTAGCCCTAGTGGTTACTCCCCTCTCCTACCTATCTCTCAACTTGATCATCTATCTATCTCAACCCTGTTTGTTGTGAGTACTCTGGCACCCGAGTTGCCACAGGTATACCCTACCGATAATGAAGCCTGTAGTACTCGACCTCTCTGACGGCCTCATGATACATCTGCATAGGTACTGTCCTCCCCTGGGAAAAAGTAGCCATGCTCTCCAATTGCTACCTTTGGCCAACCTCATGGGCTAGCTACAACTCTATTGTCTACCTCTATTGGCACCCATGATCTCTTTTTGTGGTGAGTGCTTGGACCTATTGTCTAGCTTGGTCCCTCTCTATTGTGATAGCCTGTAGTTGTGTCTGCAACCCCTGAATCTACCCTTGCAGTTGTTGTATCTAGGCATCTCATGGGTCTAGCTACAATGGTTGAGGTGGATGCAGAGGCTACTAATATCTCAAGGCATCCCTCTATTGATCTCTCATTTGATCTAGATGTTGTGGAGGTGGCCCACCTCCCTTGAATGCTCTAGGAACCTGTCATACCTGTCCTCTCTTCATTGTCCTACCTCGAGGTCTCTTCCTTAGAATAGCTAACCATGGAACTATCAACCATACTGGGGGTATAAAATAATCATCATATGCACATGCAGTGCCTGGATTTTCCTACACCTGATCATAGGCCCATGGCCTAGCCACCAACTGCCAAAAGGAGTCAACTGCATCAGATGCTGGAATTGTCCAGCTCCATGTAGTCTCTCTAGATGTCCTAGAAAAAATGGCCACGTACTGATCGTCGGGTTGATCCTAAACATCTCCAAACTATCATGCTACTTTGTTTGGAAATTAGCACTCTATCATTGCATGCTCACGCCCCTACATCAGTTGATCTTTCCAAGCATAGAACAACTATTGGACATCATCATACCAAGTAGGCATCTGTAACCATGGCCTCAGCTAAACACTGTCATCTCATCAATCACTTTGCAATAGTGGGGTAGACCTAGCCATCTTGTGTGGCTCAAGGTAATGCCTCCCCTGTACCCCCAAACTACTGGGTCATTAGGCTCTACATCAACCACAATGACCATTGGTTGAAGCACAAAAATGTGTTCCCAAGCCTAAATATGCAATAATGTAATGTTGGTACCAATTGGTCAACTTTCGTAGTAGGAAAACTCATGCAGATTGTGGTATAATGAGGCCAGCATCATTGGTCCCCAAGAAAATAGTGTCCTCTCCTGAAGCATCCTCTCCTAGGCTTGGCCCCATCCCAAGCTAAAATATATGCCCCATCAATCTAAAGCCACTAGTCCACAAATGATTGCTACCACAA